>WAAG01006186.1:0-12315 GCA_013390105.1 Tichodroma muraria
TTTCACCCTGTCAAGAATTCAAAAGCAAGGTAAGTTCCTGTGGTGTCAGCACCATGACTTTTCCAGTTATCTGTGCAGCACACCTAACTATCTAGTCACAGGGAATATGCTGTGGGAATTATAGGTTCTGGTGATTTAGCAACTTCCTTTGTTTAGATTATAAGTGTGTTGAGTTGTGAGTGATTGCACTGTCAAACAGTGCTTTATGAACAGGTAGACTATTTTTCAGGCATAATTTTTTTATGCAGTCATAAATTGCCTTCTAAAATTCTTCTGACTGGGAAAAAAAAAAGTCTTTTCATCAGTTCCCTGATGTTCCAAATCACAAAACACATGTGTGATTTTTGTTAGGACAGCAATAGCTTTTATGCTGTATAGTCCTCTCATGCTCAGCTTATACCAAAGTGCTTAAAAGAAGCAGTGACTTTAGTGCTGATAGTACATTATGTAACTAGACAAACACCACTACTTTATCTTCCCTGATGTTGTGCATTGTGCCATGAACTGAATCTACATGGTAACAACTGAGAACATCTCCAGAAGTTCTACTAATTCTTTAACGTGTTACTGGCACAAAACGTGCAGTGGTGGAATTTGATAAGATCACAAAGTTATCATGCTGGCAAAACCCCCTTTTTGTTTTGTAGTCTGGTTATAGGGCTGATAGAATCTTACCTGAGCCAAATTAGGGGTTTTTTATGTCAACTGTGACATACTCTGTGCTTTTGCAGTTTGAATTTTTACTGCATTCTGAATCTTTAGGGTCACCACAAGCCCCTTAAACACATTCCTCTGCCCCCTGCAGTGCCAGGTCTCTACCTGGCCTTCACACACACAGGTGTGTGTGCCTACCTCATACACAGTCCCTCTTCCTTGTCATTTGGATGAAGTAGACTTGGGAGTTGGGACAGTGGCCAAAATAGTGATCTCACTTGCAGATTTCCTTCACTTTTAGAGGAGGAATATCTTATTGCTAGCCAGTTATCATAGGTCATACTTAACCTGGGAGGTATTAATATAAAATGCAATGTCATGTAATTGTAATTTATCAATAGGATTCAAACATCATGTGTTTATAAAGAAGTACAGGTATAGAAATGAAAGGGAAATTAATCTGGTTTTGGTAAGGTGTAGCAGAAAGTCTTATATTCAATTCTTGAGGAAGGAAGGAAAGAAATCCTTTCTTTTCATCCCTGTATATCTTGGGGCCTGCTCAGCATTTTTCACTGAGTCTTCTTTCTTTTATTGAACTTTATATTCCGTATTAATCCATACATTAAAAATATACATGGAACAAGCACCTAAATAGGATGATTGTATGTAGCACATCACTGACTCCAGACTGAGGTTTGACATGACAGCAGCTGACTGCTTTGGGTTTGAAAGTGGTTTAGAGTGACTGATCACCAATCTCTAAGACACATAATGACAGTGCTTAACAAACTTTTACACTAAAAAATCCTGTTCAAGAGGGAATCTTTGGACTGAGATCACAAATTAAATGTAAAATGATCTCTTGTCATGACTATGTCCTGAAATGTTAGCTCCAAATTACAGTGACACAAAGAAGGCACCAAATTGAAACAGGTTTAGAGAATATATAAAAATAAAGTGTACAGAATTGCTATAGCTTTTCAGGTTGTTATGGAAACAGAGGGAAGTGCAACTTTCTTCCTCTACCCATAATTGATAATGTAGAAATCCACTATCTTAGTTGCAAAATACAGCCCTCCTTGCCTCTTCCCTTACCTGACAGCCCTCCAAATATTTTTCTCTTGGTTTCTTACATTAAGACATCATTGTTCATGATGGATATTTTGTAACTAATCTCAAATGTCTTTTAGCCAACATATCAATTGTAGACATAGACACCAATGAAGAAGAGACCATAGCAACAACTTCTACAGGCAGCCACTTTGGACTCAACTTAAAAGGGCATGAGAAAATATATTTTGGGGGATTGCCAACCCTGAGAAATCTAAGGTAATGTGGCTCAAACCAATTTCTTTAGTCTTGGTAAGGGGATGTAAATACAAAGTAATCTTATTCTCTGCATTTATTCCTCAAGTTCATTTGCAGTTAGTGAATGGTGAATTCCCAATGTACCCTTTACTGCCACAGCAGAATAGTGCTTTATTTGCATATGTTTTGTATTTCACACAGCTCACCTTACACAGATACAGTGGAAATGACACTTGCAGTGCAGTACTTCTTTCTAATTCTGTGCAAGAACCATGATGTAGCTGACTTTTTAAGTATTTATTTATTTGATGCATAGACTTTGTGACTGCAGATTCAGAGAATTGGCTCAATACCTTCACAAAATTAAGGAAAAGTGTTTACTTTGTGCATGAGTAGAAAAATTGACCCACAGACTACTCCACATGGGATTACTGCTTAATGGGTATCCATGTTTTTGCATAATCAGTGTCAGTATACTTTAAATACCTATTAAAATATTTTGCTTAGATATAATTTTGAATTATTTATAGATTTTAGTGCCTGGTCTCCTTAGATAAAATTCCTCCTGTATTCGGAACTTAAAGTATAGGATATGTTACTCGTCATATATTTAATGTAAGCAGAATGAAACATTTTCCCTTCAAAAGTCTGGTCCTGAATTTCCTACATGAATAAAATTCCCAGTAATTATTTGTTAAATATTGCAGAGTAATATTCATAAATGTTAACTTCAGCATAAATAAACTAAAGAAATGGGATAAGAGTTACTTGAATTTAGTGACTTTCTTTCATGGCTTTAAATAGACCAAAATACTTACTTAAAGTTTAAATGAATATTCAGCAGTGTTGCAATGACAAGAGCAAGAGAATTCTGTGCTACAATGAACAGATGAGCCACGCAGAAACAGGCCCATTAATCTATGTCAGCTTTAACTACATGGCATAATGAGAGCCTTGAAGTGGTCTTGTGCACAAGGAAGTGTTTTGTTTAATCCACAGACTCTTCTGCCACTAAAAGAATGGACATATTTGTTAATTTATTAAGATAATCATTGACCTCTGATGTCAAATCACCCAGCAACAGAGATCTAAGATCTATTTTACTCATGAAATATAACACTATATTATGTAATTGTGAAATCACACTAGTGCATGGCAAAATGTCTAGAGCAATTATCTTCCACTTCCTTTGTGGCTGCCCAGAAAATCAGTGTACCACTGCTACTTTGACCTGTGGTAACTGTTCTGCCTACAGCTATGATTTGTCAGTGCCTGAGGCAAGATTAATGTTATGGTAAATTAGAATCAAAAGTAGTGAAAGGGGGATTAGGGCAAAGCTGAGCTACTGCAAACAATAGGCACTGAGGTATCCATGACTTTGTAATTATCAGGCCGTGTCAGTTCTGCCAAATTCTTTTACATGGTTTGCTTTTGCTCATGATCAACTATAGTATCGAGTTATAAAAACCCTCAGATGTGTTACATTTTAAGGTAGCTGGTTGTGGAGCAAAGCTGTTAATTGTTATAGCCCGACAGCGTACATAGAATCTCACCTTTTATTATATGCTGTTTGTAAATGATGTACACCTGCTCCGCTGTGAAATGGCTGAACCCTGCTAGTAAGTATCACAGAACAACAATACAGGAAGTACCATTCGCTACAATTAATGCCATGTTTGTTGTTTTCTTTTCTTTGTCTTTCTTTCTCACCCCAGTATGAAAGCAAGGTAAAACCAATCAGATTATTTGCATGACTTGCATGTGTCTAGTTAAAGTGCGGCTTGAAAGCACGGGTGGCACCGCAGCAGCAGCATGGGCAGCAGCAGCAGCAGCATGGGCAGCGTTTAGAGCAGCTGCTGCGCTGGGGCTCCTAGTCCAGCGAGCCGCTCCTGCCGCAGCCAGCGAAGCTGCTCCCCGGCGCTCGCCACCGTCACGTTCCACGCTGTGCACACACCTACACGAGCAACTTTTGTTTCCCGCACGCAGCTGCTCGCTCCAGCTGCGTGCTGCTTTGCGGTGCCTGGGAAGCGGAGCTCCAGCCAGCTCTGCTGCTGACTCTGGCTCCGACCTCCGGGCTGGAGCAGCAGCCTAATCCCATGTGAGGCGGGGAGCGCCGTGCTCAGGGGCTGTGAAGTAGTTCCTGAGGAGAGCATGAAAGCCAGGTGGAGATTCTTTGTGAAATTTGCCACTTCTCATGTTACGAACAGGAGTATGGGGGGGATAGAGGGAAGCTCACCTGCTTCTGTGACTGAGTTTTCAGTTTGCAACCCTTTGTATCCGTTGCTTTTGCTTTGGTATGCTCAGATATGAGCTCATCTTCTCTGTGTTTTGCGGCCTAATTCCTGCTTGAATTGGAAAAATACAACTTCACCCCCACACTCCTGCCCTGAACCTCAGAAAGATTATTTCTTCTCAAGCTCCAGAAATTGCTGTTTGTTTTCCCTCAAAACTGGCCTATCTTGGCAAAAAAAGAACTAACTAAAAATCCCAAAAAACAAACCAAGAATTGTGCAAGATCTTAGTGAACTTGGAGCTTGCTTGGTGTATTTTGGAAAGGAAAAAAGGAAAAAAAAAGTCTTAAGGAAACAGCAAGCAAGTGTTCAGTGTCTGCAAAGAGGCTGAGCCAGACAACCCACGGTGCTCCCTTCCGACCTTATCCATTCTGTAATTCTGTGATATGGGTTGGGAATCAGAGCAGCAACTGTTTGTAACAGGACAGGATGAGGACAGTCTGTCAGTGGACCAGGCAAGAAAGGGTAGTAGCAAGAATGATTTCTGGATGGCAAAGACTGTGGGCACCAGTGACAATGATAACAGCAAAACTGTTCTTCCGCTGGGAAGATAAATCCATAAAGGAACTGGAGAAGAGCTAGGAAAAAAAAAGAAAAATGAAAGGTGAACATAGCTGCTTGACTGTAAATAAAGCAGCATATGGATCATTTTAGTAAAGCAGATGCTTGCTTTAACTTCTGCAGAGAGTACTAATTTGCCAGAGAATACATCACGCTTGCTTGGTTAGCTATGATGCAAAGAATGGCTTTCAGTGCCAAAAGGTGCAGCTGATTAGTATCTGTGCAAAATTGTTTAATTTTGTAATTAATATTACTTAAAACTTTTTCTTTCCTTCCAGGGAACTGAAGTGTTTGTTGCTGACCCCCTTCCCCACCCCAGCTTAACTTACTTATTTCCCAAATTAATTTTTCTCTTTGAGCTGTTCATACTATTCAGATATTCTAGTAAACACTCAAGGGTAATATTTTTTAGTGAATTAAATAGTGCTTTCTTTTTCTTTTTGGATTTACTCTCCATGGTATCAATGGCAGCTTTTTTTCTGAAGTGACTTTATAAGGCTTTCTTCTGGCAAGCCTGGTTCAGATGTTACCAGCAGTTATGGTCTCACTCTGGGTACACCCAGGCCTGGGAAATCATACTTTTACAATCAAACAAGGTAGTTCTGGTGTTATTTTCAAGGGGTTTCTCATTTCCTCTCAACAGCCAGCTGATGAGTCAAACATGGAACTTGAATTCCATTACAATATTTTCCTGTCTTGGATGAATAGTTGCATTCTGTAACAAACTCAAGTGTTTTGATTTGTTTAACTGCCTGAAAAAGTCAGATGTATTGCTAAGAAAATAGGCAGCAGTTTTCATAAGAAAGATACTTGAAATATAAAATAAATGTCAGTCCACCTGATTGCATTGCTGAAGTGTATGGGCATAAACTTTATTGAAATATTTGTACAGTGCTAAAGTTCTTCTTTCATTAGATCTAGCATGCAAAAGGAGGAACAAAAAATGTCTTCCAGTTAAGATCTCTCCTTACTGTTATGATTTCCTAGCTTGCATCTTTTTGCTTTGCCTAAGGAACAACAACTTCCTTATTTCATAGCTCACTGTGTTTTAACACCAAAGGCGATAGCTCTCCTATACCAAAGGAAAAACACAAAAAACCAAAACCAACCAAAAACCCTTAAAGAAAAGAAAGAAAAAACTGAGAAGGGGACTGTTGTCAATTAGAGATGAGATGAACTTCTTGTTACGCCTTTGAGTGATACAAGGCAGAGTGAAATGTGTGCTGATAGATCGTAGAAGGCAACATGTATTCAAGTGTGTGTGTGTAGTTAAAATAAAAATAAAAACCAAGCATCTGTGCATCTGAAAGTGTATGTATGTGTGTCTGGCTGACTGTTCTCACTAAACTCTGTTGTTGAAAACACATTGTACTTCTAAATGTTTTTTAGGCCTGAAGTGAACCTAGAGAAATACACAGGTTGCCTCAAAGACATTGAAATTTCAAGGACACCATATAACATACTGAGCAGTCCTGACTTTGTTGGTCTAACCAAAGGATGCACACTAGAGGTTAGTTTGATTTCCATGTATTTTGGCCTTAATGTTTATAAATGTTTTCTGGTTTCTGATTTTATGGCATAGTAGATTAATTGTATATGGTATACTCCTTAGCTAACCTTAAAATCCAAACAGTTACACTTAAGACAAAGAAAGATGAGTAAGTTTGATCAGCAAGTAGACCAGTTTTTCAGATCCTGACTTCTTGGATAGTACCCCTGGCCACTTGTGATATCCTGATCCTTAAAGGGTAGGATTTTCTGAACTGCTTAGCAGTGATTTAGCTTTGTTTCAGCTGACTAAAATGGTAATTGTTGACATTAATGAGGATAGTCACTGACAACACTGCAGAAACTAAAAAAAACCTGATGCACATAAAATCCAAGGATTTAATTTTTATATTGTTATTGTAAAGTCATTCACTACATAAAACCTTGAATGAATACTTACTGTCATGAGTTACCACTGAGCTGGAAGGCATATTTCTTACTGATCACTAAGAATGTGCAAAATTGGTGTTGTTTTTTTAGCTTTAAATGCATCTATTTTCAGTTTTTGCTGCTTGCAGTTAACAGCCTTTCAGTGCATATAGAATTCAAGGAATCTGATCTGAAATTTGGGAGAGAATCTAGTAATTTTCCATGGAAAAGTCTTTTTATAGAAAAAAAATACTTCCACTGACATTTGTGTCCCAATAAATAATTTGTATTTGTTCCTTAGAAATCTCTACTATTTAAGATAGTTCTGCAAGCAGATGGAAGAAATCCATCAGATACCATATATGCCATATATCTGATAGATACCGTATATACCATATATCTGATATTCCATATCAGATATCATTACAGTAAATCCAAATGAGTTGTTAATCAGATGCTCTCCAAATATTATTTTTCTACAAAACATTAAAACTTTACTTTGAACAGAAACTGGAATTTGGCCAGGCCAAAATAAAGACGAGGGCCCTATTTTGCTGCGTTTATCCATTGTACCTTGGGCTTTCATAGAGCAAAAAGTACACAGCAGTAGGACTCTCAGATGGAATATTAGACTAGAATTGTTACGAGATCCATATTTTCGAGTTTGTGGTAAAGCTAAATTGTAAACAAGCAGATTGTTCAAATGCTTTTAAATCTTACAGATTTGGCTTCAGCAAAAAAATTTGATTGAGAACTTCATATTTGTTTTGATTTATAGTATATTCTTTCTGCAGGAAAGAAGAATAGTTATGTTCATTTTCTTCTGTTGCTCTGAATCTTAGAAAGTAGTTTGCCTTTCACATTATTTTGAAACCCTTAAGGTTCCAGAGTATGAAATCCAATTGGATTAACCCTTTTGTTGGAGAAATAAATAAAATATTCTAATTGTATAAAACAAGATGTAGGAAAATTAAAAATAAATTAAGCAAAAGTAAAGGATAAAGACTGGATATGTGTTCAATCATTTAAATGTCCTCAGATTTCAAAGAAAGGTGAGCACCAGCAATAATTTTATCTGGCATAATTTTTTATCTCTAGACCTGAAAACAGTTCTATTGTACTGAAAAAATGGTGAACTACTTTAGAAAAACACACTGTTTGTATGGATTGGTCTTCCATATCTGGAAGAATACATGAGTTGGCAGCGATGACAGAATATCTTTGGGACTATGCACTGATTTATTATTTGATGACATATTCTACTCTTTAAATTGTGTTAATAGCTAGCAATTAGAGCCATTAGTCCAAAGAGCTGGGCTGTGTGCAGCAAGTGCTTCATTTATGACTCTAAGTAACCAAGAAAGCAGTAGTGCTTAGTGAAGTAATGAAGACTAATGAAAAGTATTTTCTCAGCACATCTGAAAAATAAGAGAATCTAGTTCACATTCATATTGGGTTTTATTACCTATTGTATAGATTTAAAAGCAAACTCCAACTGTATTAACTCAATGGAAAACACATATATAAAATAAAAACAACTTCGAGCAGTTATTTTTAATCCAAGAGGATATATCGACATAAAACTTACTGCCTTCCTGTAAGGCAGGATTCCACAAATACAGTTATAATGCCAGATGTAAACAGATAAACTAGTGTTTGCAGAACACTTTGAGGAGTAAATTGCTAATTGTTTATTATTACTTTTCCTATTTTCACACTAGTTATATTTACATAGTTTATTATTTTAGTTCAGAAACCTCCCTGTACATTCATAATCTTGCTTTTAATTCTACTAATGCACTTTCCTGTCCTCTCCTTCCTACAGAACATTCATACAGTCAGCTTCTCCAAGCCAGGTTTTGTGGAACTGCAGCCGGTCTCCTTTGACGTGGGCACAGAAATCAATCTCTCCTTCAGCACCAGGAATGATTCTGGGATCATCTTGTTTGGCACAAGTGGCACAATTGTCCCCCCCAGGAGAAAGCGCAGGCACTCGGCAAGGAAAGCTGCACCTCTGAGGAGAAAGCGCAGACAGACAGGACAGGTAAGAGGAACCTGGTAAAATATTTTAACACACACACACACACACCCCAGTTCTACTGAACTTCCACAGTTTGTTTCAAGACACTGTCAGATGTTTAAGTCAAAATTCAGTTATTTGGAATAAATTAGTTCTAGTGTTATCCTTTATCTGATGAAGAATCTAATAGAAGCTCAGAATTCTTTTTTTTTTTGTCTTGGAGAAATTGTTTCTCTTACAGATTTACAGTCATGTATCCACTGCTTGTTGCTAAGCAGCAGATTTAGTTTTCTATTATATTCCATGTTGGGTTTTTTTAACCAAACCCAAATATTAGAAAATACTGTTCTTCACTCATTTTGAGGACTACTTATGCACTGTTAATGTTTGGAAACTCTCTCAGTCCTGTTCATAGAGACATAAATGAGGATCATTCTAATTTCCCTGAGACTAAAAGGAAAAAAAAATTAAAAAATGCTGGTGAACACAGTGATGATAAGCCCCTTGTTTGGCATCACTGATGTGGAATTTAAGACTTGAGTGCCCTGGCCTCTCCTTCTCTCTCATAAAATACAAATATGCTGTATTAGTCCACAGTGTTTGAGTGACTGGTAAAAGTGTAATTGCTAGAAATTATTAGAAATTATTCATTTTGATTATTGATTAAATCTTGATTAAAATCCTGACAGACACACTACAACAACCCTTGTTCAGGACTTCTGGGAAGTGATATTTCATTATTCTCCTTTCTGCCTATTTTGGAAGAGAGCTCTTGGTGACCTGGAGTAACACACTCCAGGGACATCACATTGTAATGGCTCACCTGGATGACATTAACTTCAGGGTAGGGGCTCCTTCATAATTTTCCAGCTCTTCAGGTCACAGAATTGAACATGACCACTTATTGCTCATACTAACTGGAGTTTGATCCTGAAATCAGCCACAATATGATACTGGTGCTGGAGTAAATACTGGCATGATTTGCCAGCCCTCCAAACACAGAACTCTTAAATCGATCAATGCACTTCAGGGCTTGATGAGTTTAAGAGCAGGTCTTGTAACAACAAAAATCAGAAGAGTTGTAGGTTAGAAGTCTCCATCCTTCCCTGAAAATAGATAGAGTTAAATCTTCTGTTGAGGTTTTCCAGCATGACCTCGTTTTACACCTTCCTCATTATAAAAATGCCGGAGTCTGAGTATAGCAGCAGCAGCAGAACTGAAACAGCACTGTCTTGTCTATGGTGAGCACATTAACAGCCAGTGTAAGACAATAAAACATACACACTAATGTAAAACTAAGTGAAATCAATTCTTTCCAGATGTAACTTATCTTTTCACTCTAACATATACCTTGCAGGCCTACTATGCCGTCTTCCTGAACAGAGGTCGGCTGGAAGTGCACATCTCCGCTGGGATCCGGGATCCCCACAGAATCACCATCAGACCAGAGGCTGGCGAGTTTCACGATGGCAGAGCACATTCCATCCGCATAGAACGAGCTAGAGGGTAACAAATACCTGCAAGTGCTGCAGACCACACAGCACAGCTAATTCAACAGAGCAAATGTATTAATGGCTTTTGGCAATCCATGTAAATGCTTCTTCTGAGACAAAAAAAAACTAGTTTCATTCCATTATTATCCAAAAATTCTTAGAAATAAGTTTCTGATAGTCATTATTGTTCTGAAGAGCTGGGTTTACATGCTTTCATAGGCTACCAGCCTCTTTCTCCAGAGACCTGCGTTTGCCTGAACTGACATGTTTAACCTTCTGATTCTTTGCAAATATATTTTATAAAAGAATCTGTGGATGAGAAATTCTGCTGTTGTACAATAAGTCTCCTTTTCAGGACATATAGAAAAATACCATTTTCAAAGGATACAGACTGCAACAGCACAGCAGCCTGATGCCATGTGCTGGACACAGAGGTGCCCAGCTAAATACGGTAAAACTGTGAAAACACAGTCCCACTTTTCTTATTGGAAAAGCCACCACAGACCTTCTCAGCCCATGTTTTTATACTGAATTTCACTTGAATTCCTTTGCCCTTTCTCAGACATTTTAAAACTTTCTTATTACATTTCACCATTCAGAAAGTGATTAGAAACAGCACAACTGTAGTAGTACTACTGTAGTAGTAGTACAGTAGTACAGTAGTGTGTAGGACTCAGGCAGCCAATAATATTTATGGCCTAGAACAGCCCTTGTTCCAAGCAGGGTTTATTATGGACATTTGAACATACAAATGTATACATCCTGTACAGACATTTGTTGGATTAGTGCACTATGTGTAACGTTCTGTGTTGTTAAAAGAAATCAGAAAGATGTGACATCCAGCATGTTACAAAAGGCTCTTATCCTCTTCACCCTCTTACCCCCACAACACTGCAGCCTTCTTGACCAACCACTCCTGTATAGTCCCCAGGTGCCCGTATAATTTTCTGCCTGAATGTCTATTGTATTGCTAAAAAACCTCTCATAAATAATGATTCCAGTCAATAAGTCTCCTCTACTTTGGTGACTAGGTCAAAGTCAAACCATAGATGCTTTGGAAGAAAACGTTGTTTTGGAAATGGGTAACCGCATTTTGTGATACATTTTGTGTCACTGTGACAGAACACAAATATGCAGATGATAATAAAAAACTCTAAACAATAAAGTAAATTCTTTTATGCAGTGCTATAGTGAATACAGTAGCTTGACCTTATGTGGGTACATGTGAGAGTACATCAAGGCAAAATTTCCATACAATGCCATCCGGTGATGGTGCTTATTCAGGTGAAACCTCTGTGTTTTCAAAGTAGCTTTGTTACAAAACAAATTGCCTGAACTCTGAAGTTTCTGTAGCCTGAAATGGATGTGAAAAGACATAAATTAAGATTAACCCTTTGTCTGCTCATCATTAACTCAATCTTTATTTTTTTTTTAATGTGAGGAACATCCTGTGAAAACTCTGCAGAGAGATAATTGTCCATATAATTATGAAAAGTGATATTGTTGGAGACTTAATGTGCATCATTGCATGCTTCTGCTTTGTCATGGTTTCAGTTTGAACCAGACAGAAGACTATTAATTTGGGATGCCAATTTTAAAAAGAAATTCTGTAATCAAGAGCAAAGCAGGCTTAAACTTGAAAAGGACAGACTTTATTAACTAACACAAAAAGAAAGAAAAAAAACAAACTCTTAAGAATTAGAATGAAACCCTTCAAACATTCTTCCTCTATTACCAAAATTTCTTTCATCCTCATTAACAACATACAGAAATTACATTTAGAAACTTTCAGTCGGTTTTTCAATTCTAGAATAGTCTTTCTTCAATTCTTCTAGGGATTGGAGCATCTCTTACTATGGAACTAAAAACCAAAAGAAAACAAGACAAAATAAACTTTCCATGATAACAGCCGCCCGGAACATTTGTATCATGAAATTCCTCCCATGTTCACAGCTCTTTAATAGCTGTGCTTCTGGGCCATAATCGATTCATGGGGTTTATTTTTTAAAGACAAAACTGTTCAACAACAAAGGTTCTCTTCTTTATCTTCTTCTCCAGGACAAAATTTTCA
>WAAG01006187.1:2642-15017 GCA_013390105.1 Tichodroma muraria
TGGAGGAAAAAGAAAGAAAAAAAAAAAAAAGAAAAAAAAAGTTGTAGTTTCTAAATTTAGGAAGAAAGGTTTCTGTAAATACACCTGATACTTATTTTGGTATAGCACAGGTTCAAACATTTTGTGCCTCTCTGTCATGCTAAGATTAGGAGATTATCCATGTATTTATGGACTAGGGGCTGAAACAAGGACTGGAGTACAACAAAGCCTCAACACCCCTGCAACATGGCTGATCAGATGATTTCTTTCAAAAGAGGGTAAGTGGATAGTATTTTTAGCAGCCTTAGCCAAGACTGCTGCCAGTGGTGTGGGCTCTCCGTATCCTCTGTAGAGAGTCCAGCCTGGGCTTCTTCTCCCTCTCACTTTGGCAGCCAGGGGATGAGACTGGAGTGAGCAGCTGAAGGGACAGTGAGCAAAACCAAGGCAGTCATGGCTTCTTCACAAGGCCTGGAGGTACCTGGACAGCACTTGGTACTGCTGTTAGCACTGGGAAAAGCAGCTTTCCACCCCTCATCCATACAACACACCTTTCTTTCAGATCTTTTAGCCCTAGCAAAGGCCAGGAGAGCTCCATGGCCCTACTGTAGTTTTCCACATGCAACTCCCTAGTTAGTCCATTCCTACAGCTGACCATGCCTGCCTGACAACAGGTAGTGGTTACACTGGAATGCAAGAGCACTCCAGCGTCGCTGGCCGCTTTTAAGATTCTTGAGCATTAGCCAGAGATTTAAACATTGCAATCCAGCTCAGTAATCCATAACTGAATACAGATTTTCTTTGTCTCAATCAAGTTGCTACTTGTTTAACGAGTGGATTTTTCTGCTCCTGCACCAGAGCAAGCACCTACAAGAAACAAAGTGTAAGTGCCAAAGTCAGTGCCAGGATCATAAAATACAGCAAGCTCAGACTTCTCTGACTTTACATCTTCAGCTGTCTACTTATATGAGCAAACCTGCTGTGCACTTCTGTTTTCCTTCTTTGAAGGTTTGGGTAGAATATAGGGGTGGACTGGTGTAAGGCACAGCTCCCTTCAGAATTACAAATGACAAAGAGTACAGCAAACAGCAAAAGTGGAAAGCAGCCATGAACAAGCACTAGAGTCTAACACGCATCAAGGCAAGCCCCATGGCAAGCCCTGCAGAATGAGTGGCTGCAGTAGCTATAAATTTGGTTTCACACACACACCAGTGAAATCTGTCCTTCTCTCAAAACCTTTGAACTCCACGCTGGCCACCAAAAAGGACCACTTGGTTTAACCCCAGTAGGCAGCTGAGCACCTCAAAACCGCTCACTCGCTCCACACTGATATTTTATCAATAACATGCAAGAAAAAAAGGAATAGTCTGTGTGATTCTGATATTAAAATACCTGTTTAGACAGTGTTTAAGAAGGATAAAACTGATGGTGCGGTACTACTCTATAGGAATTTATTGTTTACAAAGTTCTGATAAGAGCAAGGACTACAAATCCTCAATGTGTGCAAAGCATGCTGTGCTGATAGTGCCCAGAAGGCCATGTTAAGGGGGCTTGCCTCAGGCTACTGAATCAAAAATACTGAGCAGTACTTGGAATAACTTGTTCAGCCTGCAACATAGGGTGAAGGAAGTGAGTGGATTTTGTACTGTTATTGGGGGTTCACATCTGGAATACAGACTATTACAGCCAGTAGCAAAAGTATCTTAAAATCACAGATAAAATGTCCATATCCATAGCAAGTGCATCAACAATAACCCCTATTTGATATGGGGATTAATTTGGATATACAAATCACTGATGAACACGAGATCGTATAATCTACCAACAAGATTTAAGATGATTCCGAAGTCCCCAAGGACAAGTAACTGCAGACTAAACAGCCAGATAAACTTCTGGCCATATAACTGAGCAGTTGGTAACTGATGCCACTCATTCTAATTTTGTGGGAAACAGACCTTGTAAACAAATTCACCTCCATTCTTTGAAGAAATTAGAGGTTTCATAGCTTGTACAGGTTTCATGCACATATAGTTTTAAAAGGACCTTCTTAAAGAGTCACTTTAAGCCACATATGAGCTGCTGCTTGAAAGTCATCCTTCTACCAGTCCTTCACTCTATGTGCTTATCCCCAGCCTGATCTCCCGCAGGAGCTCCTGGCTTCCTGCTAAAGGGATGCCAGAAAAAATGCTGGCGCAAGCAAAATCACTCTTGGGAACAGCCCAGACTTAGGCTGGCATATGGGTGCTATGCACGTGTATTTCCAATGTCACTTGACATTTTTATTAAAAAATTAAGCTCTTCTAACTGGAGCACATATGCAATGAATGACACCATCAACTAGCATGACAATAAAATATCCATCATTGGTGGAATCTCTACCGAATGAGAGTTGAATTTATGTCCTACATTATTTAGCATTTTCAGAATTTTCTTTTAATATTAATAGGATGTTTACATTGATCAGTTTTAACAATGTAACATTCCACTGATTCTTCTTCCTCCAATGCAATTTTTATGCAGCAGAAAATTACTTGCTGGCTGGAAAACCACTACCCTTAACTTTGTTAGCTCACAGGCTACAGTATAAATTAACATCTTGCCTTATGAATTTCTGATTTTAAGTTCAATATAGACACTGGAAAAAAGCTTTAGAAAGAAATTAAAATGCACCAATGTTCAAAATCATATATTTTTTAAAACCTACAAAACAGATTTAACCAAAGACATCTGAAAGTAGTTGTGTAGACAGAGAATGAGTTCACCTTCTGCCAGTAGCTGGATGGGTAGAATACAAGTTAATTCAACATCATTCCAGCTGAATCCAAGGGTAGAAAAAGAATTAATGACTGATTGAGGAAAAATTAGAAGCAGCATGGCTTTTTCTGGAAATTGGGTACTCAGTTGTGGTTCAGTTTCTGCTCTCACAGTTCAATTGCACACTACCTCCAATATTTCATAAGAAAAGAATAAATTCCAATTACTGAAACCTGGATCCTGGTATTTGGACAATATGATGAGAGTCCAACATGGTAAATGCATCCCTCTACTGTCAGTATAACATCAAAGGGAAACAACAGGACAGGACTTCTACTTTTCCACATTCTATGGGCTATGTTTCACCAGTCCCATGCTGAAACCACAAATACAATTTTGAAGCATTCTTTCTATCAAACACCACATATGAAGTTATTACAACTATATGAGTGCCTATTGCAAGCCTGTTACTAACAACCTCCTTTATTATGAACTAGGAGACAATGCAAGAGTGTTACCACAAAGTAAACACAGTTACTTATAATGGCTTTGGTTTGACCCAAATGTCAGATTTAAGAGAGAAATTTCTCTTCTGCTTTTGTCAAATCTGAGCCAGGAGCAGCTCCAATGTACTTCAATATTGAATATCCTCTAAAAGGTTAACAAGTGGGTATAGTGTTGTATTATTTAACCAAAAAAAACCCCAAACAAACATTTTTTAAATTGTCTACATTTTTCTCATCTTATCTAGTGATGGACTTGAAGCTACTGTTCTGAGTGATTTCATTGTTCTTATAGAGAGCAATATATGTGTTGACATGTGAGGTATTTTTTTGGGCTCCGCCTATAAAACATATCGAATTCCAGAGTAATCGCTGTATCTACAGTGTAAAATTACAGGTGATGTCAGAGAATGACAGAACTACTGTCTCCCTACTTAGAGGGGAGCTCCCCTTTCAACAAGTCTCCTGTAGTACAAGTCGTTCAGATCCTAAAGTCTTGCTGAAGCATCGTTTGCTGATAAGGATAATCTTACCAACACTATAATCCCAGGGAAGTACAAAGCTGTCACAAGAGACCTATTACATTAAAATTAAAACCTTGTAGCTGGCTTTCAACCATGACTGAAGAGTCATAATCTTGGTCCTGCTGCTCACTAGTTTGCTCTTGGCAATAAGTTTAGCAGAGCATAATGAGAAGATGCTTTACACAGAAGGAAGTGTAAAGTAACTGCAGACTCTTGAAGAGAGAATTTTTTGACACTTGGTTTCTTGTGGCAGACTCCTACTCTTTGCTAAAACTCAATTGTTCTGTTCCATGAGGGGAGTCATCTAACAGTTACAATTCTGCCTCTTGCTTTTCAGTGTAAATGAAATTCCAGTTTTATATTTCCTGGACATCTTGTGGCAGTTCCTTGGAAAATAACTCTTTTTGCTGGTCTCACCCTACCACCACCCACTTTATTTATCTCCCATCTTGTACCCTCCTGTGTTTGTAGAGCTTCCCTCACCTTCAGCACATCCATCCCAAAAATGAACGGTCTACCCCCTCCAGACAGAAGCTATCAGCAATTACAGTACTCAGTCCCCCAGGTCTTTGCAGCCATTCTACCTTTTTCACACACTGAGGATACTAAATCCAGAACACACTGTTTCCCATTTACAGCCTCAGTGAACATGAATAACTGAGTTCCCACTTGGGTTTGATTGAGCATGTGGATATTGGGCACTACCCCTAGCTGAGCATCCTTACTCAGCTTGGTTGCCAGAAATGTGGCAAGTAAGAGCTAGAAGAATAATAAAATCATAGAATCACAGAATGGTTGGGGTCAGAAGGCACCTTAAAGAGCATCTGGTTCCAGTCCCCCCTGCCATGGGCAGTGACATCTGCTAGCCCAGGCTGCTCAAAGCCCAATCCAACCTGACCTTCAAAACTGCCAATGATAGGGCATCCACAACTGCTCTGAGCAACCTGGTCCAGTGTCTCACCATTCTTACGGTAAATTTCTTCCTGATATTTAATCTAAACTACCCTCTTTCAGTTCAAAACCATTCCCTCTTGTCCTGCTGGTTACATGTCTGTGTAAAAAGTCTCTCCAGCCCTCTTGTAGGTCCTTTTCACACACTAAAAGTCTGAAATGAGATCTCCCTGGTGCTTTCTCTTCATCAGTCCGAACAATCCCGATTCTCTCAGCCTGTCTTCACATGAGTCCTCTGATCATCTTTGTGATCCTTCCCTGTACCTGTTCCAACAGGTCCATGTCTTTACTATGCTGAGAACCCCAGGGCTGGATGAGCACTCCAGGCAATGGCTCACACCCGGAGCAGAGCAGAGGGGCAGAATCACCTCCCTCACCCTGCTGGCCACACTTCTTGGGATCCAGCCCAGGATAGGGTTGTCTTTCCTGACCTGTGAGCACACATGGTAGGGTGTATGAAGAGAGCGTACACGGAGCAGCACCTGGGTTCAGATCTGGCACCTGTCCTGCTCAAGCACAAGTAAAATACAGCAAGTGCCCAACACCTACGTTTGTCCCTTTTCTTCACCTGGAAACGTCATTTACCATTTCCAAACGTCAACGCTGCGAAGACTCGGGGGGGTCCCCAATGTCGGGCGCTAAGGGCCCCTAAGGGCAAGATCCTGGCTGCAGCACGGGAGTGCTGGAACGCGGCCGGACCTTCCCCCGGCGCCGGCTCCTCCCGGGGCGGCAGAGCCTCCCCCCGCCGCCCTCCGTCCCGTCCCGAGCCCCCTGCCCGCTCACCTGCCCGCGGCGGCGGCGCCGTCCGGACCCCGCGGCCGAGCCCCGTCCCGGGATAAGCGCACGGCCGCCCCCGCGCCCGGGACGGGGAGGCGGAGCTGCGCCTGGCAGACACGGCGGGATCCGCGCCCAGATCTCCGTGTCATTCTTCAACCGTAAAAATCCTGGCACGGGCACCGGGAGCCCCGCCTGGGCGCGCTGGGATGGAGGAGACGCTTCCCATCGCAGGGGAACAGGGGACGCGCAGAGCCTTCTGCGCCCTTCCCTTCTTGGAAGGAAAAGGCTCTCTAGGACGTGCTTCCAGTCAATTCATGTCTAATTTCAAGGAAACTTTCCGGCAGCGTCATTGATTGCTACGTTGAGAAAATGCACTGCTTTTGCAAAGGAAATAACCCCTTTAAAAAGGATGAGAGACTTGGATGTCACACAGACTTGGGATATAATTAAAGCAGAACACAGAACATGCTAATACGGCTAAATTCAGCAGAGCAAAACCTGAAATGTATAAATACCCTTATGTTGTACTGTTGTTCACCCTCTTCCTTATATGGTGGAGGTTCTTTTCAGACTGATACAACCAATAGGTATCAATTTTGAAGTTCGGGAAATGATTAATGCAACCCGTTTAAGGCAGGTGATTGAATTTCATTGATTTGATCTGAGGCGGAACAAGAAATTGGCTCCCGTGAAGTAAAATGCATGACTGCAGTACATTGTTTCCCACACACGTGCAATGCTGTAGCAGTGGTCCAGGGGAAGGGGACACAAACCTGCAAAAAAAGCATCCACCGTTGATGCTTTTCTGTTGGCTTCTGGGTTTTATGGCACAAGATAGATTTGTTCAGTAACAGGTTTTCTTGTGAGGGAATAAAAATCTTGAGATTCCTTGCCTAGCATGAAGCAGCAAATCATTGGAAAAATGGTTTTGCTAGTAGACAGTTTGATAGAATTCAGATAGAAAGTATTTAAGAGGCAAAAGTACATTTAGATGATCAGTGCAGAGAGAAAAAATGTACACAGCATCTTCCAGCCAATACCAAATGCAGCTGCAATTATTTTGTTTTATTCACATGTGTTTTGTTTCCTTGTGTTTGCATGAAGGTGTACTATCATCCAAAGAGTCTGGATGGAAATGCAAGAACTAAAACTACTACTGAAGAACAGAGCTAGAATGAAGCAGCAACATGTTAACATGTTAATACGGATATTGAAAAATACACTGGAATAAAAAGTACTGATTGGCATTGTGTGAAGAAAAAAAAATTGCATTGGTATCTTTGCTTTTCCTTCTCATATTTTATTTTTTTTTTCTGGAGAGTCATCTTAAAGAAAAAGTGGTGTGAGGCTTTTTCAGAGTATTTTTAGGAATCTGGTATGGGCTTCTATCAGCAGATTTGCATATGAAGGGAGATTTCTAATGATACGATAGATAAAACTATTCTGAGGAATTCATGCCATTACATGAAATCAAAATTTAAGTATTTGGATCTCAGGAAGTGGGGAAATATAATAAAGAGATGCAAAATTTCAACAGCCTGGAATTTTTAGGTGAAATATTGGTCCAAAATTTTAGATAGTTTCCAGAATTCCTACAGATACCTTGTGTACAATGTGTATTATCATGAATATAAATATTCTACAAGAAATGGAGCAAAAGGAACTAACTGATATAATAAACTGTGCCATGTGAATCAGAAGCATATGTTAAACTTCAGCTAAAAATAAAAGTAGCAACCAAGGTGACATAAATATAAAAAATTAATAGGGCTGAAAAAGTACTTTGCTCTAATTTTGAATTAAGGTAATGAGATGGAGAATTGGCAGATTAATCATAAAGATGAAGGAGGAGAAGTAATAAAATGGGAATGAAAAATCAAGGCTCAGACATGGTAAGAATAGAACCAGTTCATTTTCTCAAGCTATGCAAGAACAATATCAGAATTCTTTCCAGGCCCAGTAGTAAGGAGTTTCTAGTAGCTTTGTAGAATTTAGAATACCATGTGACCAAGAATAGAAAATTTAACACTTATATTTGAGAAATTAAGAATAATTAGTCCTGTATTCTGCACTACTCAATGTGATCCAGACCAATACATGTTAAGAAAACAGGGGTTCAAGATGTGGAGAAATGGTAAACTCATTTAATTTTCTAATTGTTAATGTTGCCAGGAAGTCCTGCCAATGACATGAAGCTATGGGAAGGGTAAATATTACTTTAGGGCTTATCTCCCAAAGTTCCGGGTAGGATTACTGAAGTATTACAGCTAACATTGAAGGCATGGCTGAGATCTTCTCTGAAATATTTTACTTAATTCTATTTCTTCCTTGTTTACATAGATCAATTTAGATTGAAACAAGGACAGAAAACAGTCCAAAGAATGAAGCAGAGTCATGTAGCTTTTTTTAACCTACCAAAATGAAATTTAAAATGGGATATACCTGTTGCTGTTAAATAATTTTGGGAGTAAGAAGGTAAGAAGTAACTCAATGGTCAGTTAAAGCACAGAATAAATGAGAGTTAATGGCAGTATAACTTTGGCACATTTTATGTTCCAGTAAGTTTTCCAGCATGAAAAACTGAAGTTATGAATCTGTTTACAAGAGAAGTAATAGAGTTTCTACTGCTATATGAAAGTTGAAAATAAACAGGTTACAGAATTTGGCAGTCTGGTGATGCTTGCATGACACTGCAGGTGAGTTGTGCTGGGAGCTGGCTCCCCTTCATCAAGGATGATTCCAGTAGAACACAGAATGATTAATCCTGTTAGTAGCTGATCACAAGTGGTGTTCTCCAGGGCTCAGTATTGGGGCCTGTCCTTTTTAGTATCTTCACATATGACCTGGATGAGGGGATTGAGTGCACCTTCAGTCAGTTCACAGGCAGGTGAGTGAAGTTGGGCAGGAGTGTTGATCTGCTGGTTAGTTGGAAGGCTCTGTAGAGAGATCAATGGGCCAAGGCCAATTTTATGAGGCTTGACAAAGCCAAGTGCTCGTCCTGCCTTTGGGTCACAACAACCCCAGGCAGCTCTACAGGCTTGGGGCAGAGTGGCTGGAAAGATGCCCAGTGCTAAAGGACCTGGGGGTGCTGGTCAGCAGCAGATGAACATGAGCCAGGGTGTGCCCAGGTGGCCGAGAAGGCCAATGGCATCTTGGCCTGTGGCAGCAATGGTGTGGCCAGCAGGACCAGGGCAGTGATTGACACCTGTTCTCAGCACTGATGAGGCCACACTTCAAGTCCTATGATCCCTCTTCTCTAAAGAAACAGGCAAGAGGAGATGGTGTCAAGTTGCACTAGGGGAGGTTTAGATTGGATATTAGAAACAATTTCTTCAATGAAAACGTTTGTCAGGCATTGGAACAGGCTGCCTAGGGCAGTGGTGGAGTCACCATCCCTGGAGCAATCCTGGAGGTATTTAAAAGACAAGCAAATGTGGTGCATAGGGACATGGTTTAGTGGTGGACTTGACGGTCTTCGGTTAATGTTTGGACTGGATCATAAAGGTCTTTTCTGCCCTAAATTATTGTGATTCTATGCTTAACATAAAATGACAGCTTGTGTTTGGAGGCTATAAAGTCTCTTACTAAAAAAATTGATTAGCTGGTTCTAAAAATTTGCCTCAGTCTTGCCTCCTATCTCTTAATACTTGCTTGAACATATATGCCAGAACCTAGACAGGATTAGCAATGGCTACTAACCCCATTTTGGAGCAATGGAGGTCTTTATCAGTTCTTAGGATTGGATGCTATTTCAAGCAGTAATGTTGCAGAGTGATGGGAAGAGATGACTGTCATGGAGGTCTCAATAAGCTGAACTTGAACGTTTTTGGGTTTTTTTTAACATTGACATTCTAAACATACCAATCACTGATGCTAAAATGTGGGAATCAGGATAGTACCACAGATGTGGGATTATTTGCAGGCAGGCTTGGAAGTTTTAGAGGTGGCTTCCAAGACAAAGCATAATTAGTTTTTATCTTCTTGGAGAGATGTTTCATGGACAATGAAGAAAATGAGCTTTTCCTTTAGATCCTGAAGGAAACACCCCCGAATAACATTCTTTGAAAGCTGTTATATAGATGGAATTTGCTGACTGTAGATGGTGTAAGAAACTATATTACTCAGGCAGGGGCATTCAGACATTAGGTGTGAAAACTTGTTCTGGTTTTCTTCCTATGTAAAATCAGCAGAATCAAACCAAATTCTGCCAAGGCTCAACCTTATCCTGTGCTTGCAAATATCACTGCTGTCCTGGAGGAAAACACAAAGTCACTCAACATTAAAATTTAGTGGTCTAAAAACTAACTCAGTTCATTTGCCTTGAAGCAGAAGATGATAATCTGAGGAAAAACACAGAGTACTTACTCCTAGCTCCAGGAAGAACTCCTTCATCCAGCATCTGTGTAAGCCATCCCTCTTACATATGCAAGACCATGACAGCCAAGGCTACTTTGCTGCACAAGTCTCCACATTTCTTTTTCATATCCTCAATTTCATTCTTCTCTTGTAGAGCTGTCAGTGTGGGCCAGCTGGCTCTAGATTCAGTTTCTAACTATTGTCAGGGACAGTGGTGTCAGCCTGCAGGGCTGGAGACCTCCTAATCACCGCAGCTGGAGGTTGCTGCTTGGCAAAAAGGTATCCCTTCACTATATCACAGGTTTGCATCCTGACTTCTTGTCATCCATAGTTTTCAGCACATCATTTGCTGATAGCAGAGATGTGACAAATCATCAGGAATTTTTGGGTCTTGTCCAATTTATAAGAAAACATGGTCTCTAGCAGGTATTGTTATCTCTGTTTTCTATATACCTTAATATTTTGGAAGTGTCCTCTGCATTCTTTTCCAATATATGTGCACTCTACTGACGTTCATATAATTTTCCTGCCTTCCACTTCTTTCTTACCTAATTTCAGTCTGTGTTATCCTTACTTCCTACTTCTTTCCCAGCATCAGTTCTTAGGCTGAGACCCTCTCTCCTTCTGCATCTCTTTTTCTATTCTCAACATTAATCCATCTCACTTGAATGAGCCCTGCCTTGTCTCCATCACCTTGGTTCCTATTTTTTTTTTCCCAGTTTATCACAGTGTCACCAAAGAAAGCTCCCTTTTATAGCTAGGTGCACCCTTCCCAGCATCCTTTCATTGGCCCCAAACTATTGAATATCCACAGCTTCATTATCTGGAAATGTCATTGTCATTCCCGGCTCCTCTACACACCACGGTTTGTTTGAAAAAAAGGCTGCTCCCCAGCTTCTTTCCCACTCTCGTATCTGTAAAACCCCATTGATGTTTCACAATTCCCACCCTTCCTTCACACAGCCTTCACTACTCCCTTGCACTTCTCTTTCCCTCCAGTCTGCCGGAATTCAGCAGTTGCCATAAAACCTCATTGTCTACACTGAGTCTTGGGCCATTCATGTGCCTAGAGGCAGGGGAAACAGGATGAGTTTTCCTGTTTAATTATCATTTTAGTCTGATTTAGTCTGATTAACGCTATACATTGAGAAAAATATAACATATAGAGGACAGAGTCTTGCAGATCATAGATTCATAGAATGTCTTGGGTTGGAAGGGACCTTAAAGGTCATCTAGTTACAACAGCCCTGCCATTTAGATATTTAGGTACTAAAAGGTGACACTTTTCTGAACAAAAGCATAGTACATTTTTTACGCTTCATAGTAGGTCAGCCTAGATTCAGGTCAGAAATTTATCTGGTGATTTCCCTCCATTCAGTCCAGTGTCACAGTGGACTATTTAGCCTTTGAGTCAATGGCTCAAAGGTTAAATAAGCAGTTGGTAATGTAACCAAGAGCAACATATGGGTCAAAGGATAGAAATATTTAAAATTTGCCTCTAGACCATAATAACTATGTCACGTACAACCTGGTGTCATCAAGACCAGAGAAGAGGGAGGAAGAAACAATTTATCCCAAATACAAACAGAGGATCGGAAATGTTTGCAGTAGTTGCACACTGTTTCCGGGGTTGCATCACCCACGGCACCTCAGCTAAACCACGCACACATAGTTTCTCCGATAAATCAGTGCCATTCTGAGCAGAATGAACCAAGACCAGTGTGGTGTGAGCAGTCAAAATACTAGTGATGGCCATAAGTGTACATCTTTTAGCAGGACTGAAGTGTATTTAGTGTACTCGCCCTGTGTTGCTGTTACTGAGAGACACATATGCAAATAATATGGCTATTAACTATTGCATGCACCTGAATACATGGTTATTTTCTAAACTCATGTACATATAGATACAGTAGAGTATGGCCTTATCTCATTAAACATTTTCCATTATGTAGGGCTGTAAGGCTCATCCCATGGCTGGACTCAGGTCTTCCCTTCAGAATAGTCTGATGGTCCCATTTCTCCTGACTGATTGTGCACCACTTCAAGCATTATAAACAGCATTTGCCATCAAATCCCAAAATAAACATCGTAATATAATTTAGGTCTGGATTGTCAAGAGGTTGGATGACTTTGCTCTAGTTATTACTTCAGTTAAATACTGTAATAATAGCATTCTTTCTATTGCAAGCAGTTGAGTGGGTGTATATGTAGCAATTATCTAAGTGGGTAGAATTTGCACAGATGAAAATGAAGTAGATGAGCTGTAATATCAAGTGTGGGTGACATGCCTCCCTTTATACACCCTTTCACCTTGCCCACGCAGGAGGTACACACCAAACAGGGTGGCCTTCTGGAGGGCTGGAAGGTCATAAAACCTTACTGGAGCATGGGTTTTGCTGAATGGATCTGTCTAGGATGCTTTATGCTTCAGGAATTTAAGAGAAAAGTACTTGTTTTGGACATTTATGAAACTGTAACTTCAAATATTCTGCCTAAAATTAAAATTTTAAGAACATTTTCTTCTGCATGATTAA
>WAAG01006203.1:11425-23414 GCA_013390105.1 Tichodroma muraria
CCTTATAGAGGGAGATGAACTAATAGCACTTTCAATTTCTAATTTTTGGCATTCGTTGATTACTAGAGCCACAGAACACTTGACTGCAGAATTGCTGCTTTTGTTCTCCAGGCATATTACAGATGCTGCTTAGGAGACACACAGGTGTTCATTGCAACATTTGCAGAATTTTCTGACACCTACATCTCGTTTGGCTCCAGTAGTTTGTGTGCCAAATAATGCCAACTCAATCTTTCCATATTGCTGGCACTGGGCAGATGCTGCTCTGCATGGAAAGCCATTCCTGAACTTGCCTTGAGACTTCCACAGTCTTACTCAAATTCCTTCTGAATGCTCTGTTCTCCTGTGAGAGATGCAGGAAGTCAAAACACCAGATCAACTTATTTTTTCATCATCACTGCATGTTTTTGCTGAGGAAATTCAATACTTTCCTTGCTTGCCACTTCTCTATCCATTACTTGCACCATTTTCATCCCAGATGCACCTCATACATGGTTAAGTTCATCTGCACATCCTGTTTAGTCATACATGTCTGGAATAAAAATTCTAATTCCTTGTAGCAATATCATTGTTCTCACAGGGGTTGGTAAAGCACTCCCTACACCCTTCCAGGGCTGTAAAACAAACAATCTTTATCCTATAAATGTCTGTACTGAAGTCTACAAGTCTATGATCTGCCTGGACTCAAAGTTTAACCAAATCACACAGAATTTTATTTCTTTATCTTTTCTTATTTCCACCTTTTCAGGAATCTACCAAACAGGCTCTATTGACCCACAGCATAGCAGGAATTTATTTAGGTTTGCTGCTGTTAATTACCACTCTCTAATTTTCCCCTTTTACCCTTTGACAGCCTGTAAATAAAGCAAAAAAATCAAAAAGTCTGTGTAAACCTAGGCCTGTCCACTGATATTTATAAACCCCAGTGCAACCTCCAAAACTGACTTCCATCACTGCTGAGACAAACACAGCATCCTGGTACTTAATTTATTACTTTATTACTTTTTTACTTTTTCAATTGCCGTCCATCAAAGCACTTTTGCTTTCTTTACTTAAACTGAAGAGATTCCCAAGGGCAAAAAAAGTCTTGTTTTCAGGCACAGGATCTTTCTAGGTGCACACACTGCTGCTGTGAGCAACAGAGCTGTAGAAACCTCCCATCCCCTCTGAAATTTGGATTCTCAACAAGGAAAGGCTTGGGCTCACACGGGTTATTTGCTGATACTGTTTTAACAGCAGGGATATTACCACACCTCTTATTATTTATCTCAGGGATTCTAAAGCAAAGCAGCTGAAAAAATAACTGCAAATACAAGGTTAGAAAAATAGAGTAAGGAGAGCAAAACCACTGTCTTAAACTGTGGTTTAACTGTTTCCATGACCTTTGCAATCTCCTGCTTTTTACATGTCAAAGATACTGGGAGAACAGAAGCTATTTTATTTTGCTCTGCCACTTTTATCCATAAAATGAGAAGGTTATTTTACTTCTTCTAAATTGTCTTTAGAGGTCTTGATTAGCTACACAATGGCAGTAAAAGCTGATACATATTCCTTTATACATTTCTGAAGTCTGGCTCGATTTAATATTCAGGTATCATATACACTTATTTTAAAAACTTTTTTTTAAAAAACCAATAAGATATAGAATCTGCCCCTCTTGAACCATGTAAGAGATCTTTCAAGAATCCAACTACAAATTACTCAATCATCTTGGCAAGTATTGTTTTTAAACTTTCTTGTATGTCTGACCTGTCCCCTCAGCCTTCCCCAGACACAAAAGTAACTCTGAAAGCCACTAAAACACAGAGTAGTAGAGTCTTCTATAAGTATTTTAAGGAATACTGGGAGCCAGAAATCTCTGAAAAATCAAGTAATCAAAGTTACAATATTCCTGAAAATAACTTGTGGTTTAAGCAAAGATACAGGGGGAAAATAAGAAATAAAGAAGGGGAAAACCTGCAAACCCTCAAGTAGTAGCTCACAAACACAAAGCCAATATAAAAATAAACAAAATAATAATCCATTTGAAAAAACTGGTCCAGCAGGGAAATACCCAGCAGGGAGAGGGCTTATAAAACTGGCTGATAGAGGCACAGCCTTCTCCTAATGTCAGGACTGGAGAACTATTCATCCTGCATGAAGTTGCTCCTTTTAGACATTCTATTTATTAAAATACTCCATCAAATTAAGACTTTTCTAACAACAAAGCACAGAACGTCAATACTGATGTTACCAAAAAAATAGGAAGTGAGATGGAATACAGCAAACATTCACTTCCCCAATGATTGCCATAAGTGCTGGGGGAATTTTGCCACACAGGATGATTCTTAAAGCTTTAGCTCCAGGACTCCCACTACAATTGAGAACTTCAGCTTTTCTCTACCAGTGAAATATGCTCCTACCTTGAGTGGTTCAAGATGAAACCTCATAAATACTGAAGTGTAGCAAAATTCTCCAAACAACAAAAATACTGGTTTGAATCCAGGTTTATAATGTTATTGGTGAATAAACTAAAGCTTTTACAGTTTAAGCCATCACTTGCTCTTCTGATATTCCACATTAAACCCTTGCAGTAACAGAAAGGAATCAGGGCACACAAGCTTTTGCAAGTATTAAAGAGTCCCTGGATGTGCTATTTCAGTTTGCTGAGAAGAAACTCAACTGGCCTCATGCAGGGGACCTCACAAGTCATGTGTGCAAGAAAAAAAAGGTGAAATAAACACAGCCCCAAAACGTTCACAACTGCAGAGAGCAAAGCAGGGGAGCCTGTCAAACCACACAGCACATCTTGAGCTGCCCGAGGAAATCCTGCAACAGCACAAGTCCAGGGGAAAATACAAACCTCTCAATCTCATCACTCTCCCAAAAACAGGGGTCCAGACAGCTGTTTAACAGCATATTGGGCTTCCTCCTATGGCCTTGCTGCCCAATATGCTTATGAGCATTGCAATACTTTTGTGTTGTTCTCAAATCAAAGGTTGCCATTCACCATATGGGCTGAGCCAGCAGAGTCCCTCAAAGCCTGAAAAAAGGCCTGGTTTATGTGGCATGGAAATAAGTGTCTTTGAGAACTGAGGTCTCCTGGGCTCCATCAGACCCTGTCTCCTGCTGGATCTCGGGGTAGGAGAGTCTGAGATTTCATTTCTTGACAGCCTACCACAGCTGGAAGCAGAAAAAGCTTCCCTCTACCTACATTACACTCTAACAGTTCTACCTCCACTAATCAAAGCAGGGCATGGCTGCTCAGACTATTCATTTACTTGTCCAAGAGCAGTCCATAGTTCTTTGTTCTCCAGCACATGTCCACAGCATCACCCTTCTTCATCACATGGCCATGGATTTAGGCTTCCTGCATTTCCACCCTGACACCCTATTGTTCACGAGTTAAGAACCACATTAGTTTGAGGACACAATTCATCTAACATCAGTGCTTCCATTAGTGTGGACAGTTCAAACTGGGCAAAACGCACATCTCATGCATAATTTAATGGATTTCATATAGTGAGTCAAAAATTGTTAGTGCAACAGCAAAAAAACTCAGACTATTTCTTCAGAGACTCATCACTGGGAGATACCAAAACCAGGGCAATTGCTCCACGAGATCCATGTTTGTATCTGCACACAGCAGCACTGAGTGGGCTGGTCTAAGATGTTCAACCAATACCCTATTTCTGAATCAAAAAGCCACCCCCCTCCTCTCTCATCAAAACCCTTTTCCTTCAGAAAGTCCTCATTATCCAAGTTTCTCCGGAGCTTCTTTCTTTGGATCCCAATGGTTTGTGTCTGCTCGATACAGAATATAAAATTCTTCAGGGGAGAGTATGTTGCTTTATGATACACTTTTTGCTTATTTAAAAAAAATCAAACAAACTGAACTCCCACACACTATCATAAACCACAAAAATAAATACATCAAGAACAGAATCCCATGCAGAGTCTTCCTCCCACATGAGAGGCATTATAGGAAACCAACAAACCTGAGCAGGAAGAGCATTTATTATTTAAGCAGAATTGGTATCTCTGTTGATTTTACCCCTAAACTGATCACATTTCACAGACTGACAGAGCAGGACTGCACAAAGACAGAAAGACTCAGACCACTCCTTAGTGGGGACAGGCTGAACCATATTCCTCAGATCTGCAGTGCCAGAGGCTTTGCCTTGACACACGGGGCAGGCTGGGAGCCTGCACCAGGGAGGGGAGGCACCATGGGAAGAGCTGCTGGGATCAGCATCCTCACGCGTTCTGCCCGGCAGTGGGATCTTACCAAACTCTCAAGTTCCTATGGTGTTCTTCCCAGCAAAGCTTTGCCTGCACCTCTCTAGAGATGGCACCCAAAATGACAGGCTCCAGGCACTGCTGGGACATCAGTGTCACCAGAACTACAACTGCCTCCAGTCCCTCCTTGGATTGGCCCGATGGCTTCTTCTGCTTCCTTGGCTTCTCACAATTCTATCAGGGCTCCCCATACACTAAGGAAGTCATTAGGTGATTGTTTCTAAAAAGCTCGAGTGTCCTTAGCTAAAACAGGACAGTAATTTCTGACCTTTATCTGGGATGATTCACATGCTGCAGCCTAATTCTTTTGTTACTTTCTTAAATTAGCCATTTGGAAGGGTGGGTTGGTCACCATTCGATCCCTCTCGCTGCTAGCGGAAAATCATCCAAATATAGCAAGAGGAAGTTACTGATAGAATGTGACACAAAGGTGTAATTTCACAAATTGACATTGACTTACCTCATTTATCATACCCACTTTTCCCCTTCAAAAACAGTCCTATAAGTCTCCTTGTGCTGCTTGTCTGAAGCTGCACTGAATTAATACGACCACATCCTTTTCACCTCATCCCTTTCCACTCTGCTCTGGTCTCTGGCCTGCTCGTCAACCAAAATCTGACCTCTGGGATTTAATTGCTCCACTTAAATCCCAGAAAATGAAGAGTTTTCAAGCTATAGTGACCAGTTTACAGTCCAAGTTTCAACGTGATTTTAGCACAGAAACCTCCCCCTGCAATGGTCCTCATAAGTGCCTGAATAATATCAAACTTTTCCCTTCTGCTTTTGCACTCTCTCTGATATCCTTCCTCTCTCTAAGCACAGCACTCACATCAGTATCAAGATTTTCCCTGGGTTAATGAGAGACAACTGGGTTTTCCTTTTTTAAAAGGCACTTTTAGACCCCTAGGAAAAAGCTTTAGGTGAGATCTGAATGTTAGACAAAGACCTGCTGCATAGATTTTAAAATGAAATAAACATGAGTTGTCATCTCTTAACAAAAAAAAAATCAAGACAGTTCAATTTCCGAGTCTAAGCTCCAAGACAGGACAAAGAAATGACTGAATATGAGACAGCAAGAAAAAGAAAATTATAGTATTTTCAATAGTGAAAGTATTAGGAGAATGAGAGAATGATAGCAGAGCATGTCATAGGCTAAAGGAGGTCAAGAGAGAAAAGAAACAGCTGTGATCTATAATCAAATTATAGGAGCTGGGATGCATAATGTATAAATACATGCAATATACTGTGCACATTCCGATCCCATAGATTTTTTTTCTTTATTTAAATCATCTTACAATAAAGCAATATCCTTCTCACCCATCCATGGAAAAGGTTCATAAGGCTAATGTGAGTGATCAGTTATGAGACCGCTGGCCTTAAGTTTAAATGAATGTGACTTAGATAATGATTTCTTTCCAGTTTCAAAGTCAAGACTCTTCAAAACAGCCAGCAGAAACAGGAAAATAGATCTGTTTTGAAGACAGAAAACAAGAATCACTGTTCATGCACTTTTTTGCAGTCTCCCAGCTGCCAGACCCATTCATATGAACAATGTTTGAAGTAAACTACCAGCCCCAGATCAAGTACACTGGATGTCAAAAGTGACTGGCTGAGGCAGACAAGTAATGCCTGGTGCCTGAACCCCAGAGTCACAGCAGGGTTCAAAAAAGATGAACTGGAATGGTGGTGGATGAAAAAAACATGAGCTTTCCTTCCTGAAGCCATCAAGTGTCTCTGGAACCCTTGGAATCAATCTTCATATATGCGTGCAGACAGACAAGTGAAACCCATCCTGAGCAAATGCAAGTCCTTGTAGGAAAGGTGTATTATGTCCTCTTCTGGGCTAGCTGGTCTTGGTACCCCTGCAGTGAATTTACAAAAACTCCAAGAGCTCTACAGGATATTTCTGTGCATTGAGCAAGTCAACACGAATGCAGGACCTAAGAAATTGGTCCAAAAGAAGTGCAGTTCAGGAGGAAAGTACCCTGAATTTATTAGCCAATGGTCAAGGAAGCTTTTTTACATGCTTACAATCACTTTCCATGACACTGAACAGTAAGGACAAGAATTTTCTGATATACGGCAAAACTTAAATTTCAACCTGTGTCCTTGCCAGAGAAATGAGGCTACTCTGAAATGTCAGGTCCTGTGCCTTTGGGTAGTAGCCCTGGATAGGAATCCCGCCCAAGTATGTCAGACATTAGAACAAGAAATTACAAGCACTTTGTCATCTGAGTGACTTATTATGCTCCATGGAAGCAGTGAAACACTCATGTTCTCTGTCCCAGACACTCTAGTTCAGGATGTTTTATTGAAATGCTACGGTGTTTTCTTTCTGTGATTTATAACCTTACCTATTCCCACATGCACTGAAAGACACTCAAAACACACAGGCAGTCTCCTGGTTAATAAAACCAGCTCCCATTTCAGGCAACGGTATTACCTGGGCAATCTCCATCTGAAGGATAACAGCAAGATCAAGGGAAGAGCCAAAAGGTAACCCCCCTGTAACCTGAGGATTAGGTGACCATCTCACCAATCTTTTCAGAGCTCACCAAAACCTTGCAACAGGCTGCCACTGCTTAGACTCAATTAGACAAGTATCACTGAAGCTTTGATTTGAGTTCATCCTGTGACCCAGGATTAGACCACAATATAAACATTAAACCAATGAATAACCTTTCCTTGTCTCTTTCACAAATGTAAACCAAATAACAACCAAAAAAAAGAAATAGCAAGAACTAGTGGGAAAGTGCCTATATAAAAAAAAATAAACATGATGAGTTACAAAAGCAAAATAATACCTTAATTTCTATTTACTCTAAGGGTTGTTAAAGTCTCAAAATATTTTTTTAACTAAAAGGAAAATATACCCAAAAAAGGGCATGCTATGAATATTACTCTTATTTTTATAATTGCAAATAAAAAAAAGAACATGAGGCTCAAAGAAATAAGAGAATTGTAAGAATTAAACCAGAAGCGTAAGGCCTCTTTCAGATGTGTTATTTCAAATTACTTACAGTGTAATCTCCCCAACAGAGACATTGTCTTAGAGGACCACAACATGGCCCAGCTCTAGGTTAACAGGGCTTAAGGTTAACAGGGAATTAAGTGTTTCCTAGGGAAAAGATCCTTAAAAACAATAGAGACTTTGCTACTTACTCACTTCACTAAATAAGTAAAATAATGAGTTGCCATTAGATTATTATTGAGCATATTTTAGAAGGGTCTTTCTAAGTTTGTGTCACAGAATATTTAAAGAAAATGAGATGCTTCCAAGGAAATGCTCTTGGGCCTGTTCAGAACAAAGCCCACACCAAAATGAGCTCATACTCGACTCTGCCCTGGGCACAACCTCCTGAATTAATCATCTCCACCAGAGAAAGAGGCCCTGCAAATGCACCACTGTGGGCTGAGAGACGAGCTCAGAGAGACACAGACCGTGCCCAAGGCCCAAAACACACCTCAGCCAGATCCTACCAGAGAATTACAACAGAATTCCTCCCAGAGGTTCTTGCTATTGCCTTTGTTAGTGGTTGAAGTTTTTTTAGTTATATTTTATCCTTGTTCCCTCTCCCCCCTTTCTGAAAAACATCCAAACAAAGCAACCACCTCATCTAATTGCCCAGGCATTTCTGTTGCTTCATCACCGCATGATCTCAGCACCTTCAACTCAAACTTCATTCTCACAATTCCCAATTTGCAAAGGAGTTTGTCATGATGCTACCCCACAGCTGAGGAACGCTGACTGAAGAGTTGCCTGTGGTCAAAGATCATGGCTGTGAAAGAGCTGATAATTCAACACTCGACCACTGGACCACAGTCTGGACCACCAGATATGCTTCACTATCACTATTAGGTTCTGCTGGGTAAGTCAGCAAGGTGCTGAGCATCTTCTGAGACTCAGTGAGAGTGATGGCTTTCAAGATAGACCCCAAACGCATGAAACTCAGAGAGTAAACATTTCTTTAGCTCATTTTTAGATAGGAAAAAGGTATTTCCACTTACTTTCCCATGAGACTATAATTAGGTGAAATTTTGTATGTTAGAAGACATAGAAGACTCGTATCTTGATTTCCTTCAGTTATACACATGCAATTTCATACACATGCAATGAAAGAAACTTCAGTGACCCTGGGTTGCTTTTTTCCTTCAAATTAATACAACAGACATGGACATACACAAATTTCATCTTAGTGCATGCAGGTTTATGTTTGGAAATCAAGGCACAATTATGTTTCCAGAGGATTGATGATGAAAGCCAAAAATAAAGACTGTTTAGGATTTAAAACTCTTCCAGCAGCTCAGCACCATGGGGCACATTTCAAAGCTAATTGTACATAAATTTTCTATTTATTCAAAGCCCTTCTATTCAAGTCAGCTGGGGCTTCAAGCAAGGAGATGTGACAGGGATGTGACCTGAGAGCCCACCAGTTACACTCATCTGAGGAGGGGTGCACAGACTGGATCACACCCCCAATGGCCGCTCACTGCTCCTGACTTAGGAGCAACACCTAGAATGAAATAATAACCAAGAGCCCAAAAATACATAGTTTGAGAACCATCCTGGCTGTGTGGCTATCCTGACCACCTCCCAGTGCCTCTACTGAAGATTTAAAATACCTTTCCCTAGGATGTCCAGAAGGCAGAACTCCCAAAGATTTCTCTGGCTGTGTTGTTACTCCCACATGGTGCACAAGTGCACAACATGGACACACTCTAGCACTGTCCTGCACACTGTAAATATGGATCATCCACATTTATTCTCCCCACACAAACCTGGTCATAAACATAGATGGTCTCCAGTACACCAGTTTCAGAAGGTGGCAAATTCGTGGGTGTCAGCACAATTGCAGCTGTTTAACATTTGTGTACAGAATAAGACAATAAGCCTTACAAATGTCCACAGCGTGTTGCAGGGTCACTTCTCCATGAACATTATCATATTATGTTGAACATTAAGTGAGTTTTTTTTTACAGTAAGCCACAGAGAAAATCATATTTCATTTACAGATACTCTAAAAAGAGGTGAATTTTATCCCTGGTTCCCAGGATTTGTACCAGCCACACAGGGGATAAATTTGGCCTCTCTTGCTTGACAGTGAGGAAAATTGCACCAACTCTAGTAAGTTGCACAGTTTGTCCTAATCTATGTTTTATTCCTTCACATACACCTCAATTTGAGGGGAAAAGAAATAGATATCAGATGTGACAAGTGTATGTTTTTTTCCCCTGATATCTGACTGTTCATTTTGCCTTGGAAGGGCTGGAGCACCTTTCAAAAGTTTTAGCCCTCTGTTTCTGAGGAACTTATCCTTGTGGCATGTCTGTCAGTTTTCACAGTGCTCAAGCAAGTCTTTGCAATTTTCACATAATGGCAGTTGTTGACAGGTTGTTAGGGCTGACAGTGAATATGTTTGAAAAACTGTCAAGCTGGTGAAAAAAAATTAGAGGAGAGAGAAGGAGCCTCCTTACATTTGTAACAGCATGTTAAACTGTAAATGCATTCTCAAAATGCATAGGTCTACTTCCAGTCGTGTTACTTGCTCTACAATGACAGCATATGTGAATATATGATCCTTAAAAATTAATGTCAGATTGTCATTTTATAGGTCATGGTCACATTACTACAAAACTGTTTACCTTTATAGAATTGATTTTACCTTTAATGCTCAATAATGGCTGTTTCAAGCAAAGAAACTGCTAGAAATAAGGTGCCAGTGCTACTGGCTTTTAATTAGCCTTATAGTGCTTTTGCTGGAGGTATTACTGGCCCCTGAGAGCCCCTGGCAATGTGAAGAACCTGGCTCCTGTCCAAAGGCCTTTTCCAGCACTGTACAGAGGGGTATGGAAGGTCTCCCAAAGCTCCTCAGACAGGTGAGTGACCAGCAGCACCTGTGCCTGAGGCCCAGCCTTGAACCCTCTTCCACAGCCACCAGGCTCGTGGAGAGTCTCTTCACCTAAAATTGTGACAGCCTTCAGAAACGAACCTGTGTGGATGGATCTGTATTTACATTGCCCACCACTGAACTCCTAATGGTCCCTTCAGCACAGCAGGCTCAGAAGTAGAGAAGCACCTTGAATCTGACATAACAGAAATTACTTTGCCTCATTATTTTAAGACAGATTCAGCTCATTTTGGTGATGCTGAAATATGTGGTTAGTAACCAATATTAATGAGCAATCTCTTACATGTCAGACAGACTGATTCTTTTTTGATAAAGAAGTTACATAATTCAGCTTATTTCTGGGAAGAATGAACTCACCTATCTCTCCTTCACATAAGGGATTTCTTAAAATAATTTTAGCTCAGATTTTAAATACTTTTTCTTACAGTTTTTTTATAGCACTGCTTTGCTTATCATTTCAAGGGTAACAATATGAGTCCTGAGCACCTACAGTGTAAGACAGGTCTGCTTTGTCTAATATTGGAAGAGACTAAAATAACTGAGAAGAATAAAGGACAGACTAGCATAATCACAGCCATGAAATTATTTTAACCATGGTAGAGTACTATGAACTATATTCACAACAACAAAACTGGTCTAAAAAAAGGAGTTTGATATGGTCAACTATGTAGAAGCAGCATTGCAGTAGACAGCAGCTGAGTTACAGGACCAGTAGAAAAATAAAGTTCTTAAAAACAGGCAAAAGAGCTGTACTGGATAAATCCATGAAGGAAGATGGCAAAGGTTGTACAGAAGAATTCATGGATGATCTATCTCCCAGGGCTACGTGCAGCATCAAGAATATGCTGGGGCTTGAAAATATAATAAAAAACAAAAGGGTAAAATAATATAGAAGATAACCAAAACAGAATGGTAAGGAGGAAGACTAAAAATGAACCATGCAAGGAAGTCTAGATAACATGATCAGGAAATGCCAGACTCTGTAGCACAGTGAGGAAGGAGACTCCATGAGGTTCAGTGTAGATTGACATCTAGACTTAACTCAAAACTTGATGTGCCACAGAAGCTTCTTCCAGCTCTTGCTGAAGTCAAGAGAAGAACTCCCATTTTTCTGAAGAGAAGCAGGATTAGGCCCTAATCCTTCTGCCTCACTATCCAGTAAAGTGAGGATAATAATTGTATTGACAGGTAATTCTGTCTCACAGGAGTATTCTGAGGATTACGTAGCGTCTGCACTGTGCTGTGAAATGCTAAGTGCTAAATATGATTATACAGGGATTTCCATCCAAAGATCTCAAAGCACTTTCCAAACATTAATAATTGAAGCTTTATAATACCCTTAGGACTGCACATGTAAAGAAGGCAAACAAGATTCAGGGCTCAGCAAAGCGGACAAGGATTATTAGACTTATTTTATAGTGGATAAACTACACCACAGTGAGATTAAGTGACTTGCCCAAAGTAACAGAACAAATCAGTGACACCTCAGAAAACGAACCTAGAAGGCCAGACTTCACACTTTGCACAGAAAAGATGGACATGGGATGAGAGGCTAAACCAGCCTTTGGAAGGAGCTGGATGGATCAGACCATTGAAGAGATGTGGAACACTNAGAAATCAAGAAATCAGAATGACTTAAGACTGGTTGGAAGAATGGTACATACTCCTCTCAAGTTCTAGAACAAAAGGCAAAGTATTGACAAAATTCTTCAAAATAATTTTGGTATCAGAGAACTGCACAACCTCATCTAACACTGAAATGAATCTCAGGGCGGCAAGCAGAGCTAGAAGAAATCACAGCA
>WAAG01006207.1:0-69562 GCA_013390105.1 Tichodroma muraria
AAGTCCTCCTCCCAGGGCTGCTCTCCATCTATTCTGTGCCCAGTCTGTGCTCACGCCTGGCACAGACCCTGCCCAGCTGCAGCACTTGCCCTGGGCCTGGTTGAACCTCAGGAGATACCACGGGCCCACCTGGGCCTCAGGGGCCCTCAGGAGGGCCTCCCTCCCCTCTGCAGCGGCAGCCTCACCGCTCAGCCTGGTGTCACCCACAAACTGGAGAGTGGCCTCAACCCCACGCAGTGCCAGGCCTCTCCCTGAAGCCTGCCCAAGCCCACACCCACTGCACACCACAGCAGCTCAGCTGCTTCACCGCCAGCCTGTCCCCAGGGCCGTTTGGTACACGACTAGGTTCTCTTCAGTTGTGCTGTAATGATTATTTGCTCTTTTCAAAGGTGCTAAAGCACATTTTTTGCTGGTGGGGTGGCTGAGCAAAGCCCCATGGCCGTGCATGTTAGTTGAGACCCACACATCTGGCTAAGCCCATGAGAAAATCAAGATACTGTCAAATCTGGTTTCTGTAGGGGAGAATTACAGCAAAAACAGAGTTTCCTGCACAGAACTGGCTGTTCCTGTAAGCAGACAGTACAACTGACCTTAAATTGAGCCCTGCAGCCCCTCAGTGAAGGTCCAGTACGTGTAAAACAAAAATCTCCTAGGCAGAATTTTGTAAGATGTTTTCCTAAGCAGAGAGCACAAAGTATTCAGAGCTCTGTGTGCAGAGACAGAAGAATTTAGTCACTCCAGCTTTCTGACCATGGCTTTGAAATATCAGAATTTTTTAGAAAGGGCAATAAATGTGTTTCCTCTGTTTGCATTAAACACTGTGCAGATTTCTGTCATGAGGAATGAAAACAGGAGTTGGGTCAGCAAATGATAATGAGCCTCCATGTGCCTTTTGGGGGGTCAATGCCAGATCACAGAGCCCAGGCCCGCGCCAAGAATCCGAGGGAGGTTTCCTGGAGCGGCTCAGAACACGAACAACCTCGACATGCTGGTCCCAGTGCCCCAACCTGGGAATTGTTGCTCATTTGCAAACGCCTGCAGCTCCTCTGGGCACTGGAGAGATCTGTCACACAGCACCGGTCTCCAGCTCTGAGCACTTATTTTGTTCCTTACTGCAGGGAGGTGTTTTTGCCAAAGTAGAAATTTTAATGAAAAAACAAACACCTCATCTTTCTTCCCTTGACCTCTTGGGAGGATTATCGGGGAAGAAAACCAGGAGAACACTTTAGAAGTAAACAGTTCTCAGTTATTAAAAGCAAATAAATAAACAACTCTTGCTGCATTCCCATGCAAACAGGAACGATTTATAATAAAGATGAAAACACTGTGTTTTTGTGAAAGAAAAAAATTAATTCTACACAACTTCCCCACAGCCCTGGAGGCTTTTGGCCTTGACTGGATGTGCCTCCCTGCTCCAGTGCTGGAAGTGGTGTTTTCACCACATCCTGTGGCCACACGTGGGGCCCTGGGGTCCCCAGGAACTACCATGGGCAGGGGGATCTGCCCCTGTGCCCAGCCTTGGGGGCACATCTGGGGTGCTGTGTGCAGCTCTGGATCCTCAGCACAGCAGGGACAGGAGCTTCTGGAGCTGAGGAAAGGCCTGGAGCATCTCCGTGCCCAGGAAAGGCTGAGGGAGCTGGGGCTGCTCGGCCTGGAGAGGAGCCCCATCTGAGAGGGGCCCTCAGCCCAGGGTGTCCCTGTGTGTCCCTGTGTGTCCCTGGGTGTCCCTGGGTGTCCCTGGGTGTCCCTGGGCACAGGGAGGGGCAGAGCAGGACCCAGGCTCTGCTGCAGGGCCCAGCAGTGGCACCAGAGGAATGGGCAGGGACTGAGCCCAGCAACACCAGAGGGGTGGAGTGTCCTTCCTGGGGATATTCCAGAGCTGCCTGGCCACACTCCTGTGCCCTCTGGGATGGCCCTGCTGGAGCAGGGAGGTGGCACCAGATGGGACTCACTGAGGTCCCTTCCAGCCTGACCCATTCTGGGACTGGTTCTGTGACCCTTCTTTCCTGCAGCTGAGGATCCCACTATCCTGGCACACCCTCTGGCTGTCCCCTGGGCAGACCGATGTTACTGGGGACACAAAATTCTCTTCTAGAACTGTGAACTGCAGGGCAGCTTGGCAAGGTGACCTCAGCAATCTTCACACCTTGCAGAAGAACTGCTGCTCCTGACAGGAAAGCAAGGTGGTGACATGCACAGAGGTGTGACATTGCCAGTTCCCTCTCCCCCAGACTGTTCAACCCCAAAGTGTCCAAGGCACTTTCACTATGGGTTGGGCCTTTTGGGTGACTTGGGAACACTGACCTCTCCCTTGCTTACCCCTGGAGAGGAACACGAGATCATTGCTTGTCCTGCAGAGGAATTCCAGCCAAGCTTGTTACTCATTTTGGTGTTTAACATTCCCGTAGATTATCCAGCTCTGCCTGAGAAAAATGTGCTTGGAATCAGTGGAGTATTGTGTCTGGGGGGAGCAGTGGCTGCCCCTGGGGAGCTCTCCTCCTGCAAACCTTCCCTGCCAAGTCTCAGCTCTGATTTTACTGCTCCTGCCAGCTCCCAAAGCCCTGGAGGCCCCATCTCTGCAGGAGGCTGAGATGGGCACGTCCCCAAACCTCCGTGTCCCCACAGGGCATCGGAGCAGGGGACCCTGCCATCCCACAGCCCCCGCTGCAGGGCCACAGGAAGGCTGGCCCTGTCACCCTGACCTGCCATTGCGGGGTTTGGAGGGCGTTATTTGGGCCTTGGCTGCGTTTTGGCTGTAAATTTTTGTCATCTTACAGCTGCGATTCGGGAGTCGGATCAAGGCCGAGGCCTGCCAAGGCTCCGGGCTCTGCTCCAGCCCACGGGCCCGGGCCCAGCCTGAGAGGACACACGGGTCAGCCTCTCCTGGTACAACTCAGGCTCTGATCCCCCTGTTATCATCAAATGTGGCATTTGCAAGGGGGAATTGTTCCATCATAAGGCGTGGGCTCAACCAGCACTAGCGCCTCAGCAGCAGGAGGAGGCCCACACCGCTGCTCTGGGTCTTCCCAGCCATATTCCCTGTCCTGGAGATGCCCAACCCGGCCTTGATTCCTGAAAAACCTCTTGAAATCAGGCATAATTTGAAATGGACACTTCTCCCTTCCCTGTCAGCACCTCCTTAGTGTCCGAGCCACAATGTCCTTGGCGTGTCACCCCCTGCTCATGCAGGAAGATGGAAAAAGCTGCTGTGCTGGTTTCTTATTTTCATGTCGGTGATACTCTGAAACTCACTTTGGGAAAAATATTTTTCTTTATCCATGATGAAAAGCTCCTCAAAGCCACCATTCAGAGGTTCAAACCACTTCATTTTGGAGCAAGAGCTCCCAACTAGTAATCTTTGGGAAAATTCTCTGACATTTGATCAAATAATATCTCCAGAATTCTGGGTTTACACATCACATCCCATGGAAAAATAACATCTTTTCATGTAATCTCACATAATATCAGAGTGCAGGCAAATAAAATTGCCCAGGCAACCAGAAAAGTTTGGGAATTAATCCACAAAATTTGAGTGAAATATTTTGGCTTTGGAAAACACAAATCTGTTTATTCACCCCAGAAGAGGCTCCCTATCTTCAAACTGGGCAGAGTGGCTGGGCTGTGACAGGCGTTGCACCCCAGCTGGGCACAGGCTGGTGAAGCCCAGCTCACCCTGCCCAGGTGTGCTCACTGCCCAAGGCCGTGGCATGATCTCTTTGCTCACCTGGACGCAGCCAGCAGCTCCCAGGCACGCTGCTATGACCACAGAGAGAATGGAGAGTGAGGAGAAAATCTCCAGGGAGGGTTATTGCCTCCCAGCCCACCTGCACAAAGCACTTATTCCCAAGGGGCTGGGATACAAACAGCAGGAGCAGCGCGTCCGATCCCGGGGCGAGTGCTGCACCAGCCTGGGATCCTGCAGAGAGGAAAGCAGCAGCTCAGCACAGCTCAAAGCCTGAACCTTCAGGAAACAGTCCTGTCCACAAGCTTAGCAGCAAACCCTGGCTGCCTTGTTCTCATCCTGGTCCAAATTCTCACAGCGTGGGTGGGTGGGAAGCTCCCTGAATTGCTTCCCCACTTGCTGAAATGGGCTGAAATTCAGAGCTGATCACATTTTCCCCTGTGCCTGTCAGAGCCCAAACGGGAAGCCCAGTAACCGACACATAAAGCTACTACTGATAGCTGCACACTTGTTCCAGACAAAAGATCAGGAGATGTATGTCATAAAAAGGCAGAGATGTCTTCCAGATGTTTTTGTATGTTGGGTCTGCACAGATGTTTTCGATGTCTGCCCATAAATGTAAGAAATGTAAAACATTTGTGTCCCACAGATGTAGAGATTAAATTATGCAAGAGATGTGATAAATCTCTGGGTAATGCGAGAAGACCATGAACTATTCACATTCATTGTTTTTAGTAAAATCAGCCCCATTTTCCAGAATGCAGCTGTGAAGGAGAATTTTATGTTATTAAATGGGACTAAACATTACGTAGGAGGTTGAAAAGCAGCACACACAGAGCTGTAAGGACCCATACACTGCAAACAGGAATGGGACATGGTGAGGCACGAGGGGATGGCTGGCGCAGCTCGGGGGCTCAGGTGGGACACAGGGGTGACTTGTCAGAGCCACCTCAGCCACAATGAGGGCAGGACAGACAGCTCACAGCTCACAGGTACAGCCTCTCCTGCCCCACGACCACCTCTGCACGTGGGAGAGCTCAGCCAGAGCAGGGTGGCAAGGGCAGGTTTGAGGCAGCAGAGCTGGAAATGCCCCCAGTGCCCAGCTCTGCCAGGACAGAAATTAAGACAAAGGTGCTGCTTAAACCCCCACCAGCCTCACTCACTGCCAGGAGCAAGGGACACAGCCCTGAGCATCTCAGGAGGCCTCGTGCCCCACAGGCCGCTGTGCTTGTGCAGCCCAGCTCTGCCCCTGTTACATCAGAGAAGCATGAGTTCTGTGTCTGTGTTTGTCAGGCATGCTGAGGGAAACTGTGCCCAGATTTCACAGCTTCCATGTTATGCCTTTCGCCGGGGAATTTATTGCTCTGCTCCCTGCATGGCAGCCCCAAGGGAAAGAAAGGGCCCTGTTTGGGGGATTGCAATTCAGCCATCTCTGTCCCAGCCTGGCCCGCGCTGACCCCGCTGCTCTGCCTGGCCAAGGGGCTGAGCAAGTGAGCAGACAGCCCTTCCCTGCCCTGCACCCCTCTTTGCCCAGTCCTCCATCACACCTGGGGGATCTGCAGTGACGTGCTGCAGGCTGGCAGTGTTGTCACACCAGAGGACACCGGCTGCTGCCCAGCTAAATCTGGGTCTTGGCTCTGCCTGCAGCCCTCAGCTGCTCCATGGGGGAAGTTCCCATGGTCCCCAAGGCACCACTGATGCCAGGCAGGAGCAACAGTTGCTGGGACCGGCAACCAGCAGATCTGAAGTTGAGCACTGGTTAGCTGAGAGATGCCATCAGCATCTGCACCCCTTTTAATTCCACCAGTGTGGCGAAGAGGAGAGCAGAGCAAACATTCCCAAACCCTCGCCCCATCCCTGTGCAGGCTGGGAAGTGTCAGAGCCCCAGGCTCTCCTGTCGCTAGGAAGACCTCAGTGCTTCCCCATGCTCTGTACTAAATCCTTGCTTGCATCAAGGAGACATGGCATTTTCTTGGGAATCCTCTCTGCTAAGAATATCCTCTATTTACATATTCACCCATGTGGGGGCGGATGGGAAACAGGGCAGTGAACTGAATGTCCTTGGAAGATGTGTGTGCTGGTTTCCATGGAGCTGGGTGCCTGGCCGTGTCTGTTTGCACTGATCACGTGTGGTTACAGCACTGGTGACAGCCCCGGGGCCAGTGCTGCCCTGGCACCTGCCACCCCACGGGCCTGGAGCAGGCGTGAGGGGTGCGCGTGTTCCCGTGTGCCCTGGGCACGTGAGGCTCGCCGTGGTGTCGTGCAGTCACCAACACCCACACGTACACAGTAACAGAGTCACAGAATCCCAGAATCACGGAGGTTGGAAAAGACCTCCCAGCCCATCGAGTCCACCCTGTGCCTGATCCCCACCTCGTCCCCAGCCCTGAGCTCTGGGTGCCACCTCCAGGTCTTCCCTGGACACCTCTGGGGATGGGCACTCCAAACCTCCCTGGGCAGCCCCTGCCAAGGCATGACCACCCTTTCCACGGAGAAATTCCTGCTGCTGTCCATCCTGAGCCTCCCCTGGCCCAGCCTGAGGCTGTTCCCTCTCCTCCTGTCCCTGTTCCTGGGAGCAGAGCCCGACCCCCCGGCTGTCCCCTCCTGTGCAGAGCCAGAAGGGCCCCTGAGCCTCCTTTTCTCCAGGCTGAGCCCCTTCCCAGCTCCCTCAGCCTCTCCTGGGGCTCCAGCCCCTTCCCCAGCTCTGTTCCCTTCTCTGGATGTATTCCAGAACCTCAATGTCTTTGTTGTCATGAGGGGCCCAGAACTGGACACAAGACTTGAGGTGTGGCCTCACCAGTGCAGTCCCCGTGTGCCCAATGTCCACATTTCCCTGTGCCCAAGCGATGCCAGCACAAGTGCCCTGTGTCAGAGCACTGCCAGGGCACAGCGTCAGGAAATGGCATTTGGGGAAGGGCACCAGATGCCCTCTGGGGTGTTAAGTTTATGGTTGGACTTGATGATCTCCAAGGTCTTTTCCAGCCTGAATTCTGCTGCTCTCCGCAGTCTGGGCTTTGAGCTGGTCAGAGGCATCATGAGCAATGCCATGGCAGGGAGGAGCTAGGTGTGCTCCTGCAGAGAGACTCATCTCACCTGAAGGCCATGGCAGGTAAAACAAATCCTTCTGGGGATTAATGCCCCTTCCTCAGAGTGAAGATCCTAAGACAAGCTCCTAATGTCTGCTTACGAGCTCCCAGCACGTGTCTGGATGTGTGTTTTGGCCTCACAGATGTGTTGCTAAGGAGAGAGGATGACTCCTGTACATCTAATGGACATTCAGAGCCCAAGGAGATCCTGCTTGTGCAGAACAAAAGGTCAGCCAAAACCTTGGCAAGATGAGGTTTTCCAGCTCCTCTGGAGAGGTCTGGGGCATGGGCATGTGTACATCCAGTCAAAGGAATCTTGCACTGGAGAGGCTCGTTTCTCTCTGATGGGCATGGCTGTCTTTGGGATGTTTAAAGACCAAAATTGAAGGAGAAGATAGAAATTAATTCTCCTCAGGCTGAGAGTTGGAAAGGACAGGAAAGGACAGCTCAGAATAGCTGAGAACACACAACAGCTATGCTGTGTCAGCCCTATACCCCCCATGCCAGTCTGCCCTCTCCATTGCTGGTCAGTTATGGATGTTGGATCTCTGCTCTGATGCTTGGCTGTGCAATTCCCAGCCCTTGGGTCAGGGGAGCAGGAGGCTCTCGCCAGGCCCTTGTGTTTAATCATCTCAATGATTAAATCAATATAATTCATGTTTTTCTTCCTGAATGTAATTGCTTTTTGAGACCAGTTACAGTTTTGGCCTTACACTGTCCCATGGAAATGAGTTTCATGATGAATTACAAAGTTGTGTGAAAAAGTGCTTCCTCTTGTTTGTTTTAAATCTGCTACCTGACAATTCCATGGACTGCATTCTTGCTCCTGAACAGAAAGAAGCAGAAACTGACCATCCCCAACCACTCACAGAGGGCTCCAGGCTGTGCTACACTGCCCCATCACTCCACTCAGATGTCTCCTGCTGAAACCCAAAAGCCCTTGCCTATGTTATGGATCCTGTGGGCACCATTAAATGCCTGTGCTCAGTCATTTTCTGGTTTTCTGAACTCCCCTGAGGATGAGGAGACAGGGATGGATACACCAGCCAGCTTGGGGTGTGGGGATGCTGTGGACTCACCACAGCAGAACTGCATTTTCTGGTTTATTCCCAGTTCCTCTCCTCATCATTCCCAAAACCTGATTCCATTTCTTGCCCCCTACTGAGACGCTGTTTTCCAGGATCTCGCCCAAGAACCCCGGATTTCTTTCCCCAGCAGTAACGGCTAATTCAGAGCCCAGTGCTCAGTTAGCAGGGAGTCCAACCACTGCATGTTTTTCATTCTGTTCCAGTTTGGGCTTGGCTGGGACAGAAGGTATTCCAGTTCCAGGCCAGGCTAACAGCAGTTCCTTACCTGTTTATGTGCAAAGCCAGCCTGGGGTCACACGAGGTGCCCACAGCACGAGCCCTGCGCTTGCCCCCCTCTCCTCACACCTCTGTGATCCCAGCACAGCTCTCCTTGTGTCCCTGCCAAGCTGCCAAGGAGCTGCCTGGCTGTGCTCTGCCATGCCCTGCCAGCACCACTGACAGAGGACGGGGGACAGGAGCTAAGGGACACGCAGTGAGAGAAACCAGAGGAGCATGGCAGGGAAAGAGGGGCACCCACGGGGTTTGCTGGGAACAGCATTCAAGTCCTCCACTGCGCTAAAAAAGGGGGAATCACACTGTGCCTGGCTGTCCCACACTGGCCAAAGACAGAGCCAGAGGTCACCAGAGGTCACCATGGAGGGGCAGGAAGTTCCCACACCAGGTAGAGCCCACAGTGGTGTCACAAGAGCGGTGGCATCAAGGTGGGGAGATGCACAGGGGTGGGGAAGGGTGGGAGCTGATGATCCCTGGGGATGTGAGTGCCAGTGCCTCCCTGTGGGGCGGGTTCAGGCCAACCATCTCCCCAAATGGTTCATTATTCAGCTCCAGCTGATGCTCAAGAGCATCTCCAGGTCAGACATTTCTGTCAGAAACAGTCCTTGATCCTGCTGATTCCTTGGCTGTGGCATTTGTGGCATGGGCACAGTGTGGGACACTTCTTTCCCCCTCCCACCGAGCAGCAGTTTGGATCTTGAGCTCTTGCACTGCAACATTCACCTTCTGTCTTTCCCCACACAGATCTGAGACTGGGATACTTTTTGATGAGCTTCCTACTATTTATCCTTTGTGAAATGTTTTAATATTGGCTTTTATGCTTTTAGCAAGTTTTCCCTAAAAATATTTTTGGCCTGTCCTTATGGGTATTACATCTTACAGACATACTTTGTACTCCATTCTATCTTCCTTCTTTGGAAATTATTTCAATTTTGATGAATCTCTCATTCTTCTTGTAACTTCTTTCACTACGAAAGTATGGCAGATTTTTTTTTTCTGGGTATTTTAGCACATTCTAGATTAATTGTATATATTTATTCCAAGCCTCTAATACTCTGTCTTTAAACAGTTTTTATGCCTTCTGTAAATATTTTACCCTTTTAGCTTTTCTTTTGAATTCCTTTTCAACTACTTTTGTATTTTTATCTTGTTCCCATTCTTAAAATTAGACTTTGGGTTAGATTTTGTTTCTTTTTCTTTTCTTTTCTTTTCAGTCCTAAAAGGACTTGGCTCTTTGGGTGAAGTTCTCTTCGGTCATGGGCCCAGCAAGGTCCAACAGAGGGTGACTGCAGAACTCATAGGGATTCTGTGGTCCAGCAGATCCATCACTGTGAGAGATGGAGCCAGAAAGTCCCTGTAAAACTTCTCTGACAAGACCTTAAAGAACATGCATGAGAGGAAAGGAAATTTGCATGTCTTAGAACCTCTCAGCCTTAATTAAGGAGTAACATGCTCCAGACTTTTGAACACCTGGAGTAAGTGGGACAATCAGTGACCCCAGCCCCAGCACCCAGAGAAATGCTGCACACGCTGCCAGGGGAGCCCTCCTGGCACACACCGACCCCAGGACAGGGCTCACACAGCTGGGACAGGATGTCCAGTCAGGCAGGAGGACAACAGAGCCTGAGCCTGCTCTCCAGAGCCTCAGGAAAGCTGAGAGGTGCCAGCAAACAGCATCTCCCCCATCCCGGAGCACGGCCACTCAACCTGGGAAGAGCAGGTCCCCAGGGGCCGCCGGCAGCACGAGAGGCAGCCTCGCAGCCCATTCCCAGAGCCTGCGACAGCAACCCTTAGAATAGACACCCCGGAGGATCCCAGGGAGAGGGAACAGGCTTATCCACCCCCTCAGCCAGCTCGGCTAGCTCAGCTCTGAGAAACATCGGGCTGCCGAGTCCCAGAGCTGCTCCGTGGGAATGAGGAGCAGCAGCCTGGCAGGCCCGGGCTGGACATCGCACCGTTGTTATTTATTCCTCCCAGTGACTGGAGATAAGCCCAGCCACTGCCAGGTTTTGCTCCAGCTGCCTGTCTGTCCACATGTGCACTGAGGACAAGGCTGGTGAGATGACTGGACAGGTGGTTGCATTTTCTGAACAGGATAGATAGTAAATAAAAGTTTCTGGGCTGTACTTTGACTGCTGCAGTGACATGGTTTGTGTCTACACATGAAAGTTTCAACACTCTTTCTCTCAAAACACAGGGTCTCTTCTGTCCCCCGTATTGGGAAGTGTCCTTCACCTGTGCTTGGCCCCAGACTGCCCAGAGAGGGCCCTGTGCCAGGGCCATGCTGGGGGACAGCCATGGACACACCAAGGGTGCCTGCAGCTCCATGGACACACCAAGGGTGCCTGCAGCTCAGCACCTGGGCCATTACCTGCCCAGCAGACAACCAGAGCTTGGGTGACCCTGGCAGGGACAGGGACTCCTCTTCCTCCAACCCAGTCCACACCCTGCACACACCAGGACACCTGGGAGGAGGGGAACCTCCTCCCACCTCAACATGCTCAGGCTGCTAAAAGCCAGGATGTCCTGCTCTTATGTTTGCTAGAAACAGTGTCACCAGGCTGGCAGATCCCAGGAGCTTTAACCAGAACAAAGAAAAATAACTTCTGGGCTTTGCAGCTCTGAATTATGGACACAAGCTTTTAGAAGAGAGCCTAAATCTTGTCCCCTTGGCTCAAAGGTTGGAAAGTGTCTGCTGCAAGGGTCTAATCTCCCTAATCTCCCTCATCTGCATTTCCCACTCAGGTATGACAGGCTGAGAGAACTGGGGGTGTCCAGCCTGGAGAAGAGAAGGCTCCAGGGAGATCTTAGAGCCCCTTCCAGTGCCTAAAGGGGCTCTAAGAGTGCTGGACAGGGACACAGGGACTTAGATGAGGGATGGAGTGACAGGACAAGGGGGAATAGCCTTCTATATGGGATATTGGGAAGGAGGTGCTCCCTGGGAGGGTGAGGAGGGCTAGCACAGGGTGCCCAAAGCAGCTGTGGCAGCCCCTGATCCCTGGCAGTGTCCAAGGCCAGGTTGGACAGGGCTTGGAGCACCCCGGGACAGTGGGAGGTGTCCCTGCCAAGGAATGAGAAAGGTCCCTTCCAGCCCAAGCCATTTTGTGATTCCATGACCCATGATCAGTATTGCATGGGGCTCCTCTGCAGCACTGGGGTTGGGCTGTGCTCCCTGCCATCCCTGGGACACTGTTCTGCTGCCCAGCACACACAGAGCCTGTTCCCTCCACAGCAAGGGGGACATCAGCTCCCTCCCGGCCCAGCTGCCACCACCTCAGCAGGGTGACAGCCACTGCCAGGAGAGCAAAGAACCCAGCTAAGTGGACATGCCATCAGGCCTGTAAACAGCCACCCTGAAAATGTTTTAATTTTCTCAAAATTTTATGTTTTTGGGAAAGGTTTGCCCCTTTTTTAATTTGTTCGGGTATTTGCATTTGAATTTTTTTTGAGCTTTTTCTCACAGCTCTTAGGGGAACAACGTTGATGTTTAGTGTTGGTGAACAGGGTGGCACAAGAGTTTCAAAACACATGTAGTGAAAATCTATTTCACCCTTATTAATAATAATAATGACACCAATTAGCAAGATAAAGGACTGGCAGTGCTGTCTCAGTAAAAAAAAAAAAGCAACAAGCAAGCACCTCTTTGCATGTTTGCACATTTGCAATTAGTTCCTGTCTGCAGAAGGCAAAGTGCACTGTTTATGGTTTTACTGCAGCATCCAAGTACTTTATATGCTTATTTTTCATAACAAAATTACTTTGTCCATAAATCAGACTAAACTCACAGGCAGCTTTGACCCCTCGCCTCAACCTTTTGCTGTAGATCAGCTGTTCATAAACTGTGTGCGCAGATTCGGTGTCCAGGGCTGCATTAGGAATAAAATATTTGGGAAACACAGTCTGCATCACAGCTCTCTAAGTAAGTATTTGGCTTCCTGGAAATGATGACTCATGGTTGGGATGTGAAGAAATGTACCAATAACATAACCTTTCGATCCTCTAATGCCAGACAGATCCGTGCAAACCCGGGCTCTGTGCTGCCCAGATGGCTGGCACAGCAGCCCGTATATATAGCATCACTTCAGACTCTGCCTTTGATGCAATGTGTGGGAAAGATAAAAAAGGGCAGAACGTGACACCGAGGTCAGGCAGCTCCCAGAGCCACGCTTTATCGGCCCATCTCTGATCAGCCTCTTCCTCTGCCACCCTGATGGTTTAATAAGCAACAGTTTCTGGAATGAGCCCTGTGTCCTGGCATATTTTATAGGATCTTTCCAGTGTAGCTGTATTAGGTATGAAGAGCTTTACGAAGAAACCTTTGCAGTGTGGGTCTAGTCCCTGGCAAGGTGAAGCAGCTGCACTGTTATTGCTCAGAAATGTATATAAAATTGTCACCGGAGAAGCCTCATTTATTCCCCGACACAGGCAGTTACAAGCAAACGGTGAGATTTCCAAACAGCCCCCTGGCACGTGTCACCAGCCAGGAGGGGATCGTGCCAAGCTCTGCCAGCCACCAGGCATGCGAGAGGCCACCCTGCTCAGAGCCACCTCAGGCCCTCGGTGCCCTTCACCCGGGGTCTGCAGGTGTGACCCTGGGCACAAAATAAACCAGAGCAAACTCCACTCCTCCGCAGGGCATGTGAGCTCAGCTTTCTGCCACAGCCATCCTCTTTCTGCAGGAAAACACCGCTCTGCAAAACCAAAATCACCGCTTTCCAAGGGGAATTTTCTTCTTTACCAGTAATTCTGTCTGGGATTAACCCTGCATCTGTCTCAGCTGCTGCACCGCATCCTTGGTGTTCCTGGTCTGCCCAGTCAGCTGGGCTCATTGCCCGTGGCGGGCTTGAGCCACTGAGCAGATGGGAGGAGCCTCAGGGGAGCCATGTGGCCACTGAGCACACCTGGGCAGAGCCCTCTGGCCAGCGAGCCCCGGGCTCTTTGAGAACCACCCAGTTTTCTGAGACTGAGGCAGGGCAAAGGAGAGGGATAAGAGCTTCCCTCAGAGCAGCAGCCTTCTGCCCAGCTCCAGCTGCCACAGGAGAATGTCTCAACACCACGGGGGGAGCAACAGCCCTGTGCTCCTCGAGGGAGTTTGGGATAATCCTGGCTCGTGCACACTTTCTGTTTGGCTCTCTCTGGATATCTGCAAGCCTCGAGGGGTGTCCAGTGCAATCATCTGCCCCAGGCTGTGTCACCTTAAACAACCCCAGCCCAACAGATAAAACACAGAGCAGAGGGCAGTCCAACGGAAATCACAGAATCACTGAGGTTGGAAAAGCCCTCCAAGATCATCAAGTCCAACCTTTGCCAGATCCCTGCCTTGTCACCAGCCCAGAGCACTGAGTGCCACGTCCAGGCCTTCCTTGAACACCTCCAGGGATGAGGACTCCAAACCTCTCTGAGCAGCCCCCTCTAATGCCTGACCACCTTTCCAGGAAGAAATTCTACCTGAACTGAAAGACACTGTGAGAAGCAGAGCACCACTAGACACCACTTTTTGGAATTCATCTAGATGCCAAATGTGGGAAGGCTTTGCACCTTGTCCCTGCAGACCTCTCTGCTCCAAACCTCAGGCACCAAGCACCCGCACCCGCCTTGCAGCTGGCACAGAGGCCAGGAATGCACGGGGGGGGAGGGTGGGCATCTGCAGAGCTCACAGCCCTGGGAGCACACCCTGCCCAGCCCGAGGCCGTGGCAAAGCCCCATTGGCTGCTGTCCCTGTCCCCTCTCAGGTGCAGGGCTTGTCCCAGCTGTGGGGCACAGGGGTGCTGCCATGCACGGCCCTGCCCTGCAGCCTCCCTCGGCCGCGGCGCGCGCGGGGCCGCAGCCGGCGCAGCCCGGGCGCGTGCTGCAGATGGATTGCACAGCTGTGGGGATCTGGGAAGCAGCTGCTGCCTCACACTTGTCAGCAGGGAGAGCTGAGCAGGGATCTCCTCTGCTCCAAGGGCCCGGGAGCAGCTGCCCGGCCCGGCACGCTGCAGGGTCCTCGACGGGGACGCTTGCTCTGCTCCCTTAGGGGACGCAGAGCAGTGTGAATCTGCCCAAGTTTCTGTGCTGGCAGTGCCACACAGGGATGTCACCCAGGCTCTGCCCTGGCCTGTGAGAGGGAGGGGAGATGAACACGGACATCTGGGGTTCAGGGGGATTCCTGCAGGGTGTTTACTGGGAAGACTGAGCCCGTTCAACACCCTTGATGATCCCATGCACTGGCAGCCATAAACATGGGCCCCACGTCCTGGCAGCTATGAACAGAAGCCCCGTGTCCTGGCAGTGCTAGCTTGCCGTGGTACAGCATTTCTAAGCAGGGCAACTCCAGCAGTGGCAGGAGCTTCTCCTGGCTCCCTGCTGTCCTGCCAGCAGTCCCTGCTGAGGAGGGCGAGGGTCCCTTTGCCAGCCTTCCTCCTGCCTGGCCCAGCCTGTCCCTCTCGACAGGCAGGGAGCCAGAGCACCGTCACCTCCAGCAGGCAGCTTTACTGGCTGACACTATAAATGTTCTGTGCTCTCATGGATTTGATGCTGTTTTTATGAACTTGGAGCTCAGTGTGGCTGTTTAGTTTGAGATGAGCGAGGAATGTATTAATAGTTGGGTAAAGCGCACTCCGAGCTTCTAATCTGACCGGGCTGTTTGCTTTAGGGAAAAAACACTTCACTTTTTCCATTCATTACTATTCCTTGTTAGTGGCTGGAGCACCCGCCCCCAGCACACCGAAGGCTGCTTTAACCCCTCTCCCTCTGCACCCCAGCCACCCACGCTTTCACACGGAGAGGAGAGCGCTTGGCACAGCAACGAAGGCTTTTTTCCCCTCAGACCGTGCTGAAACCCATGGGCACAAACCCTAGTGCCGGGCTCAGCCAGACCCGTGGAGTGGCGATGCCACCTGTCCTGGTGACACCAGCAGCAGGGTGTCACCCCCAGCCCACCAGGCACCCTGTGCCCTGGCACAGGAGGAGAACACTGCTCTAGCTGCCGTGTCCACCCGCTGGCGGCCAGTCCCAGCCAGAGCCTGGCTGTCATGGCCTGGCAGCTGCCCCACCCTCCCACTGATGAAGAGGAGCAGTCGCCAAAGAGTCCTGTTTGCATTTGAGGGGACACCTCGTGTGCTTGTCCTGCTCCTGCCCACCGGCCCCGCCCGGGCCGCAGCGACTGATTTACATTCAGATGAGGATCTCGGCGGCGTCCTGCTAAATCTCTTATCCAACATGAACTTTCCATAAGCAAGGCTCTATTTTTAACTCTGCTAGGCCTAGCAGAGGGGTTGTACTGCAGGGAGAGGGGGCGAGGAAGTCGTTGCACAGCCTGCAGCTGGGCAGGGTGACCCAGGGAGCTTTGAGTTTGTCAGGGGGCAGCAGGGCAGTGCCCGGGCCAGTCTGCTGCCACCAGTTCCCCCAGCAAGCCCGAAGCTCTGGTGTCCTGGCAGACACTAGAAGACCTCCTGGGTTTGGACGGTGGGGTAGATGTGGGCACAGGCAGTGTGGTGCTCTCCTGCTGACCACCACAGAGGGGAGATGCCACAGCAGAGCTTTGTGTCCAGCCCAGAGCAAGCAGGGCAGGGCCGTGAGGGGTCTCACCTCGGTGACACAGGGTGCCCTCGTGGGTGAGGGATACAATGGTTTGAACCCACCACTGATGACCCAGAGGGTGCCACTGTGGGGCACAGAGGTGCTTCCCCCATCCCAGAGCCCACACTAAGCCTGGATTCAGCTGCAGGGACACAGCCCTGCCACCGGCAGAGGGCACGGGAAGGTGTCTGCACCTTCCAGCTCACGCTGTGACAAGGTCCCAGGCAGGGGCAGGGCTCAGCCACCACCAGCACCCACCAGCGCAGCTCCCCGGCGCTGCCCAGCCTCGCTGTTCGTCGTGGTGCTTGGAAAGAGAAGCGCAGAGCTCCGAGGAGCCAGGCAGGGCACTGTAAATCACGACAGAGGTCCTCAGCGTCACCTTTCCGCGGAGTCTCTTCCACAGGAGAGCAGCTCACACCAGCCAGGAAAGTGGAGTGGCCATCCCCTCTGTCCGTCAGCTGCCAGGGCGGGCTGGAGGCTGAGCTCTGGACAGAGGTCACACCTTCTCCCTGGGGAATGAAACCCCTCCGAACTCCTCCCTGGCACAGAAACGCCAAAACCCCACCAGGAGGGGAATGGGGGGACTGCAAAGACCCTCTCTGCAGGGTAGCAGGAGGAGTAGTGGAGCCCCTTGGCTCCTCCCCAGGGCGCTGCCAGGTTCGCAGTGATCCTGGGGCTCAGCAGGGACCAGCACCCCGTGCGGCTCATCTCCCCCAGACCTAAATCCTCTCCCCTGCCCTATAGACTCTGATCCTTGTACCACTGGCTGATCAACAGATAGATCCCTTTGCAGCAAACTTGCAGATTTTCCATGCATGCCAGATTTTCACACAGTCCTACCCCACAATTAGCCTCTGCAGCCTGTTCCCAAGCACTCTGTCCCATCCAATTTTAAATTACTCCAGCAATAGAGCGCCTGCTCTGTCCCCTGGGAAACCACTCTGCTCCCAAAGATCTTGCTGCCCGGAAGACAGGATTTTGCTGATATCCTGCCCACATTTTCCTCCAGTTAAATTCACTGTGGGGCTCTCAGCTGTGCTGCCCCAGGCAGTTACATCTCCTCCACTTCCCTGGTTCTCCAAGCATTTGCCTATTTGCAGTGACCTTTCTGGTCAGCTGTTTTTCCCAGTTTTAGCTCTTGTGCCCTTTAGGCTTGTCAGCCCCTTATCATTTTGTTTGGCTTTCAGAAGAGATGGGATCTCAGCAGGGTTCTGCAGAGGATTCCTACGAACGCTTTCCAAATGCCTGTCAAGGTCTTTCTTCTCCAGCTTTTGATTAGGGAGTGCTGCTCCCTCCTTCTGAGGGGACCTAATGGTGATGCTCTCACGTCTGTAGGGAGGAGGTTTGCACCTTCCCATCCCCTGCTCCAGGCTGAGTGTTCAGCATTTTCCCTGCAAAACAAGCCTTGCTTTATTGTGGAGACAGCGAGAAATGAAGAGTTAATACTGGGTTTAGCACAACAGGCATTTGGAAGAGACACTGGTTTACACATATGCACAGGTCAATTCAAACTTCCCCTACCCTAATTTACAGTGGGGATTAATGACTTAGATGCTGGCAAATCAGAGCACCAGTAAATCAGACTGTGAGGAGGCAAGCACAAGAACACCATCAGAAATGTCAACACTGAGAAGTTTCTTCTGATTCTCGTTAAATTGATGTCTAAAAGCCTCAACATTTACTCAACATGGGTAAAAAAGCAAAAAAGTAACTTCCATATTGTCTGATTACTGTATAAAACATAACAACGTGATGCCTTGTATACACTAATACCTAATGTCATACTGTAAGATTAAAAAAAACAACAAACAAAACATAAAATTGCAGCAAATTAATGAAACAGCACTTTTGCATTGAAGTGCCTCTAACATTTTATTTGTGCGTATAAAGCATGCAAACTTCAATTATTCATTTAGACATTTTTGTAACAATAATGAGGACAGAAACCCAGCCAGTTCTGTGTGCTCTCCACAGCAGCATCCAAGGGAAAATGCTCAACCCAAAACTCAGGCCCCATGATGAGCCCAAGGAGCCTCTGAGCACCCAGCTGTCCTCCTGGGCCATAAAAAGCATAAACCTTTCCCTGCCCTAGACATTTCATGGGAGGAAAAAATACACCTCAAAGGGGGAAGAATTATGGTGACACCCAGACCCATTTCCCAGTATATTTAAATAGAATTTATTTTTTTTTTTTCACTTTTCTTGGTTGGTTCCCTCAACTCCCCTCGTTTTCCTTGTGAACATGCACCCAGCTCTTGGGAAAGGTGAGGAAGCCAAACACCCTTCACCAGCACCCACCCTGACGTGCTGGGGATGTTTGGGATGGTGAGGGCAGTGCAGGTGTGGAGGGTTTGGCAGGTGCCAGAGCAGGTGCAGGGCCAGCAGCGAGGTGCTGGGTGAGGTGTCAGCAGCTCCCTGCTCCCCTGGAGTGATGGATATTGGCCTGATAAGCACTTTGCCAGCACCCTGCCTGTCAGGAGGCAGAGAGCCTGGCTCCCACTGCGTTTCTACTGGCACATTTCACCTCTAATTTGGGAAAAAATCTGGCATCCCACCCCTGCGAGGCTGCCAAGGGCTGCTCTAGATAATCTCTGCAAATAGAATGATGAGAAGTCTCCACTGCGCTGATGTCATGGGCAAAATTCCTGCCAGATTCTGTGGGACCCCAATCTGCCTGTGGCCATCCCAGCACGAAGGGGACAAGCCTGGGCTGTGGGCCTGCAAGTGTGGGTGGGGACAGTGGTGGCAGGTCTGCTCCCATGGTGCCTGGGCCAGGGCTGTGCCCATGTGTGTGGCAGTGCCTGCTGGTGCTGGGTGGAATTTCACCTCAGCTGAACCTTCCAACCCTCTGGGATCACGGCCCCACTGATAAACAGCCTGTGGTGAGTGACACTGTTGCCACCACCCTGATTTCCATCCTCCTTGTGTCTGGCAATGACACCAGAGACAGCAAACTGTTCCTGCAGTGCTCATGTCAAGATGTCCCTGTGCCCCAGCCACAGGGAGCTGATGGGGAGCAGCTGGTGCCATCCCTCCAAGCACAGAGGGATGCTCCTTGGGCATGTGGTCACTCTCCAGCCAGCCAAGCAGTGCCTGCACAGCTCTTGTGCCTTGGCCAGTCAGCAAGAAAAGGGACCAGGGCCACTCTCAGGTCTGGCACCAGCAGCCAGAGCTCCCTGCCTGGTTGGGCCACTTGGAGAGGGAGGAATAATCTTCTCATAACCCTGACCTAGGGTTTGGGGTCGCAGACTGGAGGGGCTCAGTGCCCACAGCTGCAGCACACATCAGGCAACCTCTTTAACAGCTCTGTCCTGCTCCACCTGAGCCTTACCCCAACCTCAGCCTTCTCCCAAACCTCCCGACTTGTCTCCCATGGTGAACCAGCTCCCAGCCCTGGCAGACCATCCTGTGGGAGCTGGCCTGGCCCTCAGGAGCACACCCTGAAACTGTTTGGAAGTCTTTTCTTCATTCTCACCGAAAATTCTGTTTCCCAGGAAGGGATTGATGACCAAACCCTCCAGCTCCTGTGCTGCCCTTGGCCAATGAACCTCGTGGGTGAGGCTGGCCAGGGGGACAGCCCTTGGAGGAGGATGGGGATGGGGACAGGGAAGTCCAAGCAGTTGATCTGCCAGAAGATGCACTATGAGGGGCCAAGCTTCAGCTCCAGCCCATTCATACTTTGATCAAAAACTGGCAAGATTTAATGGAAAACCAATTATTTCTCTTGGAGCATGTTTTCTTTACATGCAGGGTTTTATTCCTGATTTCCTTCAGCTCCCTCCTAAGAAATGAGGTAAGAGCCATGGTCCTGTCTGTCCAGCCTGTTTGTGTGGGACACAGTCCAGAGCAGGGCCTGTCTCTCACCAGGGGCTGGTTCACAGGGCTCAGCATCGCTCTGGCTGCACTCACACAGCATCAGCACCAGCAGCATTCCCTCAGGCAGCTCCTGGATTAAACACGGCCAGTGCTGGGATAAACTCCACAGGTGCCTCCAAAACTGGCAAATGCATCTCACAAAAAAGACACACACAGTGCACAAAGTGATAATAAACCCGGGAATCCCTGGCTGTGGGATAAAAGTCGTACTGCAAATGGGGTGGACATGCTGCTTCTGATCCCATCTGAGCCGTGCTAATAAGGAGTGGCAGTGCGAGGAATCAGTGTCTGTGCTGCCCAGAGGGGGGAACCCTTGGCAGAATGTCACAGAATCCCTGTGCACTCCAAGGATTTCTAGGCCTTTCTCTGAGCTGGGGTGGCAGACAGCAGGACATGGGGCTCCTCGTTGTGCTAATGAGAAAATTACCCACAGATCTGGTCTGCTACTTCCAACAAGAAGACGACTCTGAGCAAAGGGATTTTTGGCAGACACATAAATGCTGGAGGATGGCTGGTGTGTGGTCTCTGCTTTTGTAACACCAGGGGCTCCCCAGTAAAAACTTCCCAGATAAAACCAAGTTGTTCACCATGGGGTCTTTGGCTGCTGGGAGGTTCCTGTGCCCCAGGGGCAGTGAAGATGTCCCTTCTGTGGGTATGGGAAGGATGAACACCTCCTGCAGCAATGCCACAAGCACCGAGTCCCTCCTTTCCTCTCTGCACTCCCTGGGTGTGGGATCAGCGCCCCAGGCTCTGCTCTTGGAGGGGGCCAACAGCAATTGCTGTGTTCTGTCCCTGTCCCGTGCCTTGCAGGGACCAGGAGCTGGGCTGTGTCACTCTGCTTTCCAGGGAGAGCCCGGGGGTCCCCGTGGGCTGTTGTCAGTCTCTCAGCAGCGACTGAGCCGCAGCAAATCCCGAGGAGCGCACCCAGCCGGGCCAGGATGCTCCTGGAAGGGGAAGAAAGGCTGGGAGTGCAGCCGGCGCGCGCCGGGATGGGGCTGGCCGGACACGGAGAGCTGTTGGAGCAGGGATGAATTTCCCAGGCTGACTGTAGGGGTCATCAGCCCTCAGCTTTTACATGCAGGGCTTGTCAGCTCCCTTACTGCAGCCCTCTGGAAGCTGCTGTTCCCGCGGGCCACCAAGCAGCCAGGCAGACGGTGGGTAAACAAAGCCAGTGCTTTGCTGAAGGACGCGAGCCCGAACCCAGCGCTTCCAGGCAGGAAGGGTTTCCCCCACAGCTGCATGGTGTGGGCTGGGGCAGGAGGCAGGGCTGGGCCTCCCTGGGAGGAAACCACGCATGACTTCTGCTCGGTGGGCAGAAAGCAGCTCAGAGAGGAGTCGGTGGGACAGGCTTGGGACCGGAGCCTGTCTCCGGGTGGTGGTGACCCAGTCTTGGCAGCTGGAAGGGATGGATGGTCATGTGCAAGCCTTCCTCAGCCGGGTTAGAGTCCCAGAATCCCAGAATCCTAGAACCACTGAGGTTGGAAAAGACCTGCAGGATCACCCAGTCCATCCTGTGCCCCATCCCCACCTTGTCACCAGCGAGAGCACTGAGTGCCACTTGCAGGAATTCCTTGGACACCTCCAGAGATGGGCACTCCAAACATCCCTGAGCAGCCCCTTTCAATGCCTGACCACCCTTTCAGGGAAGAAATTCTTCCTGATATCCAACCTGAGCTGTCCCTGGTGCAGCCTGGAGCCACCAGTGGAGCTGGCAATTAATTTTTTCTGCCCCCACAGCTGTTGCTTCAGCAGGAGATGGGGGATTGCTGAGAGCATCAGCACTCACCCATGGGGGCCCCTGTGCCCGTGCAGCCCCTCCCAGCTCAGCTCCAGGGGAACAGCACTTGCAGTTTGAGCTGGCAGGATCATAATCCCAATCCAAAGAAAATGACGCCCTTTGGAGATTGGATTTTGTCTCTAATCAGGATGAAAACAACAAGTTTTCAACTGGCCAGTCTCGTACAATCTAAAGAATGGCACTAGAGCCAACTGAAGTAATTCAGTTTGAATTATTTTTTTTATTTATTTTTTTTTACTTCTAATTTTTATGAGGTATACTGGAATAATAAAGTCAGTAGGATACAGAAACAAAAAGTCAAAACAAAAAATCAGGGCATTTCACCAGCTAATGCAAAAGCCAAATATCTTGACATCAGCAGAATGTTTCATTTCAATGTTTTTTCTAAACAAATTTAGACTATGGAAAGTTTCCATTGAGTTGAATTGGCAGAAACGTGTGACCAGCTTTCCTGGCAGGGCACAGGCTGGCTGTGCACAGAGGAATGGTGCACCACCCACCTCGGGGCACACACGGGCACCTGCCTGCCTTCTCCAGGATATGCCTCAGATTCGAGCCCTGGAAATCCCTGCGTGCCCGTGGTGGAGCTGAACTTGAGCTCTCCCTGCAGCTCTCTGCCTGGCACTGGGTACAGTGTGCTGGATATGGAGCCACCAAACCATGAAACACCTGCAACAGGATGGCTCAAAGCTGGAGCATCATCTCAGGGAGGTTGTTCTCCTGATCTCTGCCAGGCCCTGCCTGTGGGAAGGCCCTGCTGTCAGTCTGGGGCACAGGAATGAGCCCGTGGGCTTTGCAGCTCAGCTTGCTCCCTGCCAGACCAGTGCTCCCAGTCTGAGCTGGGCCCAAGGCCGGATGGGCTCCTAGGATATGCTGTGGGGCCAGCCAGAATGGAGACTGGTGGGTTTAGATGCCCCTGTTGGGTTGAAACCTCTGTTCTGCCTGAGTGACAACCAGCCAGCAGCCCTGGCAGGGGCACAGAGTCCCCAAACTTCACACAAAGCATTGGAGAAGGCCAGAGCTTCCATCTCCATCCTCCCTGGAGGAGGCAGCCGTGTCCCCCGTGGTACAGACGTGGCCTTGGCCTTCTGCAGGCTCGTGCTCTCTCAGCAAGGGAACCAAGGCTGCTGTGGCACTGAGAGAGCCCTGGCCATCCCCACCCTGCCCCACGCTGAGCACTGGGGCACAGGAAGGGGGGGGGTGTTCCTGGAGATCCTTCTGTGGGCATGGAGCACCTCTCCTGTGAGGAAAGGCTGGCAGAGCTGGGATTGCTCAGCCTGGAGAAGTTTCGAGGTGACCTATTGAGGCCTTCCAGTGCCTGAAAGGGCTACAAGAAGTATGGGGAGACACTATTGATGAGGGATGGAGTGACAGGACACAGGGAATGGCTTCCAACTGACAGAAGGAAGGGTTAGATGAGATGTTAGGGAAAAATCGTTCCCTGTGAGGGTGGCCAGGCCCTGGCACAGGTGCCCAGAAAAGCTGTGGCTGCCCCTGGATCCCTGGAAGTGCCCAAGGCCAGGCTGGATAGGGCTTGGAGCAGCCTGGGTTAGGGGAAGGTGTCCCTGCCCAAGGCAGGGGGTGGAACTGGGCGGGATTTAAGGCCCTTCCAACCCAAACCATTCTATGATCTACCTGCCAACCCAGCTGACCCCAGCCACTGGGGCTGACTGTGGTGCCAGCCCCCCTGAGCTCAGCTGAGCTCCCAAGCTGGGAACAGCAGTCCCCAGGAAGGGCTGAGCCTCCCCACAGCGTCAGGCATTGCTGCAAGGCTGTGGCATTGCTTGTTGCAAATGTCACACGAGGAGCTGAGGTCCCCGAGCGCTGCCTCGGCTGCCAAGCCAGCAGCAGCCTGCCCTGGCCACAGTGCTGGGCAGCAAGATCCTCACCATTCCAACAAAACCTCTGAAAGCATCAGAAAATGTTCCCACCCCACACCAGGATCAACCCAAAAACTCGAGACATTTCCATGAAAAACCAAAGACGTTCCCAAATGGATTGCTGTGGCACAAGACCAGCTGGGGTGTGGGAAGGAGGACCAAGGTCTTCTCCAGTGCTGGCAGAGGGGGGACTTGGCTGGAAGTGTCCCAGACCCCAGCTGAGCTCTAGACCAGTGTGTTTGTACGGCCTGTCCCACTGCAACTTTCCACAGCATAAATAAAGGAATAATCACTTGAACTTGAGCCCAGGTCAGTACCTTAACGAGCCGACTGCAATCCAACTTTCCCTTTGGCTTAATGAATATTAATTAACCAGACACAGTTGAGCAGCCCCAGCAGGACAGGAAAAGCATGTGCTAGTCCTGGGGTGTACCCAGTGCTGTGCTCCCCTGGGTCTCAGGGGGCTGGATTTGGGTCTCTGCTTTGCTGTCCCCCTCCCAGCTGTGACCTGACCAGTAGGTGACGGGCCACTGCAGGGTGGTCTGCCCCTGCCTCCAGCAGACAATCCCTCCCCAGCACCCCTGACCTTCTCAGATAAGACTTAAACTCAAACTGGTGCATTCCTGTGTGACATTTTCCTCTTGATTAACCAACGAGTTCATTTTTTCCTCCAATGAAACTCTATTGTGATGGAAAATTCTGATGCAGAGGTGAAGCTGCTGCTCGCCTCGGAGCCGGGGCTGTTGGCTGCTGCTCTGCTGAATCCCCAGGGTGGGTGGGCACAACAGCCTTGCCTGGCTTTGGCACACACGGACAGACAGGCCTTTATCTCCTGCATCAGCCAGGCTGATTGCAGGAGAGTCAGACATCAGAGACGCTGTTCTGCTGTGAAGCAGGCAGGTGAATAATTCACATGAGGGACGTGGCCCAGGGCAGAGGAAGTGATTCTCCATCGTGGTTGCCCCTGTGGCCTGGCACAGCTGGGAGCAGAACGATGTGCTCAGGCACGACCCCAGCCGAGGATGGGATGGGGTCTGGGGAGTGGGGCTGGGCTGCTGCTCTCACGCTGGGGAGAGCTCAGCCTCCCAGGAACACCCATGCCAAGAGTGCATGATGCTCTCCAGATGCTCCCTCTTCTGCTCACAAAGGCAGAGATTGACACAATAAACAAACAATTTGTAAAATTCTTTAGTGAGGGCAAAAAACCCCACATTAACTGGAAACATCGATACCCCCTGAAAGAGTGCAGGAGGGGGGAGCATTCCCAGGACCTGATGTTATAGCAGGGTATGGAAATGGAAACATGCACAGGACTGGATCTTCAGGCAGGGCAATTCACCAGAGAATAGGGAGTTGCCAGTCCCCAGTCCCCAGACAATGTTTTGCCTTGTTCAGCAGAGGGGAGAGCGACGTGGCTGCACGTGGCTGGGGTCTGGGGGGGTCTGTGCAGGGGGGCACTGACACCCTCCTCACCCACCACCCCACACTGCTGGGCTTCTCCTCACGGACTCTTCCCCTGCCCCAAGCAGCACCAGGTGGTGTGGGCACCATCACCACCTCCTGAGAAGGTTCTGATCACCCAGTTTGTTCTTAGCTGATTTTATTTAAAGCGCTGTGTGCCAAAGATCCTTGAGTATGAGAGAAGCTTCTCTAAAACTCTGTAAGTTTCTCGGTTTCTGAATTTCAAAGAATGGCTCAAAATCACACCTGTTAGGGCTCCTTTGGGAGATCTGTCCCATGACACCATCATGCCTCCAGACTGGGTCTGGTTCCACCATAACCTTTATCCTGGCAGCATTTTCCTACCCATGAACTCCCTGAAATAAAGGGACAAGTCCAAGGAGGACAGTCCAGCTTGTCAGAGTCAGACTTCAGGGGACAGTCTGACCCAGACCCACAGCAGCAGGTTTTGGGTGTCTGTATCATGAAAGTGTGACTGCTGGTTCACGGTTCATCTGCCCGGGGACTGTGCAAGGCCAGCATGACCAGCGTGACCCGTTTGTGACAGCCCAGCCTCAGCCCCGTGCTCCATTTCCTCCTGGGATCCATGGGCTGTGATGCCCACCCAACACTCTGTTTGAGTCCAGTCCCTGAGCTTTGTGGCACCAGGGGGTTTTTTGTCCCTTATTTCTCTCCTTTGGAAGCTTTTCCTGGTTTGATGCCTGGAAAACACCTTCTCCACTTTTGTGTTCATGACTAGATCGTCCTGTGCCGGGCATGTCCTGCAGCTCCAGTGTCTCCACCCAGAGTTTATCCTCCTCACAGCCCCTCACAGCTGGAGTGTCCAAGTCCCACCTGGAGTGACAGACTCTTCCTCCCTCACCTCCTGGGAGGTGATGTTCCTCTTGATCTTCCTCTTTAAACCTCTTCGGACTCTTTAGCCTTTATTTACATTTTTACTCAGCGCAAGACTTCTCCAGCATGATCCCTCTTTTGGTGGCAAAACCATCACTTAAAGTACTTTAAAAGTATGAGATCTCAATACTTCCTTGAGGAATCCCACCAATTATTTCTCTAAAAAATGAAACTCCTCTTTTCAGCACCATGATCTCCTTGTCTCTTCTAGTCAGACCCATCAGCCGCTGCCCTGCCCAGGCTCCCTTCAGCAGATGGCAGAGTCAGGAGAAGATGTAGATTCCAGCCCTTACTCAGCTCCTGCCCAATGCAAGCCTCTGGTGTGAGGGTCCTCAAGAGCATCTCCTGTCACTGCAGTGACCAGTGAGCCAGAACCCCCGCACTGTCCCCAGGGGCACACCCAGCAGGACACCCTTCCCCACCCACCCTGTGCTGGGGCGGAGGTGGAGGAGCCCCTTGGAGAGGCCCTGTCCCTGTGCTGGGACGGACGGCAGCGCCCTGGCTGCGGCCCAGGGCTGAGCTGCTGCTAAGCACAGCCCCCAGCTCTGGGCTGCTCCAGCCTCAGAGCCAGCGTGGCCTGCTCAGGAACAGCTCCAGGCGTGATTCAGAACCGGAGCCTGCGTGCTGCTGCCCCGCCAGAGCCCCGGTTTTCACACGACTTAGGTGGGCTGTTCGCATCCAGCAGCTGCTCCCCTTCTCCTATCAGATGAAGCGCCGAGGCCTCGTGTCAGGGACTCTCCAACAAGCAGAGCGTGGAGCGCGCGCGAGCGGGAAAGGGCAGGAAGGCTTTGGGTTTGCTGCAAATTCCAGCGGGCTCTGCAGAGGAGGAAAGCCTTTCCTGGAGTTATTTCTGTCTTTCCGTTCGCTGCGAGGGGGGAAATGGCATTGTAATTCCTAACCAAGATTTCACTGTGCTGTTGCCTCTCTCTGATTTACCATCCCTAAATCCCTGTGGAAGTGCCTTAAGCTGGTGTGGGCCAACTTTTACTTTGGCAGTTCAGGAGGAAAAATCACAAATGTCTGCGAAAGTCACCAAAATATTCCCGAAGCTTTCATCACTTGAATGAGTAAAAAGAATAAAAAGGCAGAGCAGAGGAGAGGGAGGGCTGGATAGGGTGCAGAGAGCAAACAAGCATCGTTTAGAAAAGCATGCTGTTATTCCTGGAAGTTGGTTTGTGGAAAGACAATTTACAACGCCTGTGACAATTTTGGCTATTCATCCCATTCCCATTTGGGGCTGGTAACCACAAGGGCAGGCTCCCCTTTGCCATGCAATTACACAGCGTGATCTCCAAACCCAAACAGCTTCACCCAGCCCCAAGTGCTGCTTTTCCAGCTCTGTTTCTGGGGTACATGAGCTGCATTTTACACAACTGGCAAAACTCAGTGCTGTAAATGAGGCCACCATAGAAAATCACGTTTAACTTTTTGTTTGCCCTTCCCCCCTTTTTCGCAAAAGGAAAATATTTTGTAGTTTGTTTGCAGTTTGTTTTTTACAAACCCAAAAGGAATTCCTGCTGGTGCCACTGAGATTTGAAGGGGGAAGGGTGAATCAGAGAGCAAGCACTGAGAAATAGACTTAAAGGTCTCAAAGAAGGTAGTTTTAAAACTGAATTCCTCACCAAAAAAAAAAAATATATTGGGGAGACATGGAAAAATCCTACTCATTGTTGTAGGATTGTTCCTTCTCAGCACAGAACTGCCTTTCCTGTGCCCCAAGGCAGGCAGGAGAGCTTGGGTGATGTCCAAACCTCTGTGCTGGAAGCCTCAGCACTGACACAGGGGCTCCCTCTGGCTCGGTCCCACCTCCAGCCAAGTGACAGTGCTGACCAGACCTGGCCCCTCCACTAAAAATCCCTCTGGCCTGGCATCCACAGCCAGCACGGAGAAGCAGACAGGCAATTTCATTCTCCAGACCTCAGGGCTGTCACCCCCTTTCCATGGCTCCATCCTGGTCCCTGTCCTGAGGCCTGAGGGGGAGATTTCAGAGCTTCTCCAGCTGCCTGGTACTGGGTATCCTGCTCACCTGTAGCTGCTGTCTCTGGAACCAAATCACCTGGATTTGGGTGCAAATAAAACACCTGAAGGGCCCCTTTCCTCCAGAAAAATGGAGAAGGAAATGTCCTTGGCTGCCTTCTCTGGGCATGAAGTGCAGTGGAGCTGCTCTGGGGCAGCAGGGTAAGGAATTTGGCTTTGCCTCCTCACATAGCCTGATGGTTTATGAAACAATTCGAAAGAGTTTGGGCTCTAATGTGCCTGCTTTTCCTATCCTCTGTGCCCCTTTCTGTTCTCCGGAGCAGGAAAAATCCACCTGGAGAACCTTTCTTTGCTGGTTACAGAGCACAGAGACACCAGCTCTGCTCCTGCCTTCCCCTGTGGGTGAGGGAGATGGTTTTGTGGGGAGGGGGCTGCTCTGGGCAGGGCACCAGGGGCCCCAGCTGGGCAGTGGGAGTGGACACGGTGGGCAGGGGACATCTCCTGGCACAATGTTCACTAAATAAAGAGCACTTTAAAATAAATGCCAGAACATGCATGTTCCTGAACTCGGGCTCATACTATTTAGGGACTGTGCAAAGCAAAAATGCCTATTACAAAGTAACTATTTAGAGAAAATGCTGCAGAAAGATCTAGAGACAACTATGTGTTTTAGCATGGTCTGTTTACAGTGCATCACTGCTGGTCTGTGGAGAGCTGTGCTGTAACCCAGCAAAAATGCATCTGCATTCCTTCGCTGCAAAAATACTCATGCACAGACATCACAACAGCATCGCAGCTATTTTCCTTTCTTCCTGGCTTTTTGTTGTGCTGTTGTTGTTTTGGTTTTTGTTGCTTTTTGGTGCTTTCCCAGAAGATTGACCTAATATATCCTAGGCTGTGCTGCCAGTCAAACCCCTGGTGCTGCCCAAGTGCTGCGGGCTCGTGCCTGGGGACAGCGGTGCCGTGGCAGTGCTGGAGCCTGGGGACACTGGCACCGGGGCTGGGTGGCACTGAACTCTGCATCTGGGGGTCTGCTCTGGTGAGATGGATGGAGACAAACACTTGCCAGCAGGTGTAAGTTCAGGGAATCAGCCAGACTGTGGGGAAAGCACTACAAGAGAGTTTTGCCCGGCTGGGTGAAGGAGGTGGCGGCAGTGGCAGGGGCAGCTTGCCGGAACGACCTGGCTAAGCTGGTTTTCCAAGCACAGGTGTCTCCATCTCCATGGAGAGATGTGCAGGTGGGCAGGCAGGCTGGCACTGACTCCTGATTTCAGACAGCGTGGTAGCCTGCAGAATCAGAGCACGGGGGGATGGAGGAGCCAAGGCAGCGGAGTGCCGGGTTTCCTCCCCCCTCCCCAGCAGCCCGCGGGGACACCTGAGCTCCGAGCGCCTCCCCTCCCGGCAAACCCCGCATGCCCCGGGCCCGGCTGTCACAGCACCGCCACAGGCAGTGGCACAGGCACAACCCACTGCTGCCACCCCCTCTGTCCAGAGCTGGCTCTGCCCTCCCTGCCTGGGCCCCGGGCTGGGTGGCCGTGCCTGCGAACAGAAGCTCACAGGGAGTGCAGCTGCATCATCCCGTGCTTTCCCACTTCTCATTCCTCCTGGCTCTGCATCCCTCTAGCATCCAGACTAATTTTTTCCCCTTCCCTTTTGCTGGTTTATTGCTCTCCAACCCTCTCTGGGTGAGCAGAGCGCTTCTGGGACAGATTATTTACTAGAAGGTATTTGGTACATTGCTTTAATAATGAGAACAATTTTTTTTTTTCAAAGCCTTACAAATATGTTTAAAATCTAAATACAATGAGGCAATGCAACATCATTTAATAGTTCCAATAATATGCCAAGCCTGGGAATGACAAAAGCTGCCAGCAGGGTGCTACAAAGCAGGGTTCAGTACCCCACTGCTTCCCAGCTAAGCAGAAACAGATTTCCAGCAGTAAGACATTTGTTAACCATTTTGGAGGCTGCAGGATGGGGCGTGGAACAAGCCCGGCCGCCTCTGTGTCACTGCCTTGCAGAATCCTTGGCACAGGCACGAACCAGCGTCCTTGGAATTAAGGCCCTTGTGAAGACTTAAAGGCTTAGTGGACTAATATACTTAAGATGGATTTTTCCAAATATTATTCTAAGTCATTCAGAAACACCGTGTCCTGGTGCTGGTGTGAATGAACAGAGCTGCAGGAGCAGCCAGGAGGAGAGGAGGAAGGGCAGTGGCACCCGGCCCTGGGGTTGCACTGAGGGGCTGGGAAATCATGGAATTGTCATGGAATCACAGAATGGTTTGGGTTGGAAGGGACTTCAAGGTTCATCTCCTTCCACCCCTCCCTGCCGTGGGCAGGGACAACCTTCCACTATCCCAGGGTGCTCCAAGCCCTGTCCAGCCTGGCCTTGGGCATTGCCAGGGATCCAGGGGCAGCCCCAGCTGCTCTGGGCACCTGTGCCAGGGCCTGCCCACCCTCACAGGGAGCAATTCCTTCCCAATATCCCATCTACTGTCAGTTTGACTCTTTCTGTCCCTGGGGAAGGGGCTGCACCTCCCCCTCCAGCAGAGGGTCCTGCAAGCAGAGGTGTCAGAGCATCCCTTGAGCTGTGGGGATGCTCCCCCAGGACACACAGACACCTCAGCTGGGACACACCTTGGCTGGTGACACCTTGACTCAGGGAAGTGACACAGGCTGGGCTGGGCTCGTCCTCAGCAGCTCTGGCAGGGCTCTGGCTGAGGGTATGGGGAGCACAAGCCCAGCTCCCTCTGCACCCCCATCCCTCGTGCTCCTGACACGCAGCCCCATCCTGCTGCCCCCAAAGGCTGCAGAGCTGCCATGCTGCTCCCAAGCTGGGTACTGAGCCTATTTCCCAGGAGAAAAAGGATGAGAAAACCCAACTTTTGAGAGCAGTGTAAGGATGGAGCCTGCAGAAATCAAGCCCAGCCACAGCCCGGGGCTGGCCTCGCACACACCAAAAGCCCTAATAAACTGTTAATGGGAAAAGAGATCATATTCATTACAGGAAAACAAGTTTATGATTATTACAGAAATGACATCATAACCCCCATATGCCAGTTTAAACAATATTTGGAGAATTCATTTGTTTTGTGCTATTTAAAATTACAGTGTGGGAGCCTATTTAAAGTGCACTTGTGAGTCTGTGTGTGTGTGTGTATGTGTGTGTTGATGCAGCCATGCTAATGTTTATTTAAATCTTTTTATTTATGAAATTAATGTTCCTACGCCAAAAATGGAAATTTTTCTGCTCTAAAACATCTCTTAATTGCGGAAAACTATTGTATATATTTACATTTTCCCTCACATTCACATCTGCATGTTTATCATCGGGCACGTGCACGCGCCGATCTTCACGGTGACTCCCAAAGGTGCTGCCACCTGTGACAAATCCCCTCAAAAACGGCAAAAACGAGGAAGTGAACTGCAAAGCTGCATCACTGCCCACCCCAGTCACCAGCCCGCATCTGTCACCAGCCTGGCTGCAGCAGGGCCTGTCCCCTCTGAGCCTGCCCTGCTTGGCCCAGCACATTGTGCAGCTCTGGGGTAGCACAGCCGGCTGCCAGCGGGGCGAGGAGATCTGCTGGCACCCAGATTTTGGCTCCCGCCTCCCACGTGGGACAGAAGTGCCCCCCTGCTTCTGCCCCCCACTCCCAGCACCACTGAGCACCACAGCTGGGCATCCCTGTCCGCTCAGAGCGAGCTGCCTTCCTTTCCCCAGAGTGCATTTGCAGGGAGCCCCTCCCTGGTGCTCTCTCTGGGCAGCCGGGGGGGTTTTGCTGCTCCAGCCCTTCCACACCACTGCCCATCCCGTGCATGTATCTGCTCCTGTGGGGCTGAGGCCCCCAGCGAGGATGGAGCAGCATCAGAATCACAGAATTAACCAGGTTGGAAAAGATCTTTGGGATCATTGAATCCAACCTATGACCCAACACCTCCTCATCAACGCTGAGTGCCACGCCCAGGCTCCTGTAAACCCGTCCAGGGACAGAGGCTCCAGCACCTCCCTGGACAGATGATTCCAGTGCCCAAAAGGCTCCCTGCAGACCCATTCCCAGGGCCAGGATGCCACCCTAACCACATCCCTGTGCTGCAGAGGGGGAAGTTTTAGCAGGGGGTGGGCCCCACTGTCCCCAGCAGGCAGCACAGCAGGGTGACCTGATGGACAACCCCCCATGTCCCAGGGGGATGCTGCAGCGTGCTTTTTGGCAAATTCCCTCTGCTTGGCTCTAAGATGAAGGGCCAGAAGGCTTCCTGCCTTTCACCAGGATGTACCTGTCCTCCCAGGCAGGGCAGAGCTGGCCTAGACACCGAGGCCATAAATCTGCTGGCACTCCCACCATCCCTGGGACAGAGGGAGGCAACCCTGGCACGGCCTGATGGGGAGCTCAGTGTCCAAAAAGGCTTGTGAAGAGACTGTCTGGAAACATTGGCAGGATCCTACAGGAATGTATCCTAAAGCCACCCACCCTGGGCACCTGGGAAGCTTTAGTAGCACCTTGGGGCCTCAGGAGAAGGGCTCACGTGCATCCCTGATGATGTGGGCACTCAGCACGCTTTTCTAAAGTTTCCAGAGAACTCCTCTTCCTTTGTTACCGGGGCAATGAGGCATAGCCCAGGCCAATTTCTTCCTCTGAATTCTGCCAGACTTTGAGTCACAGCCTGGTCCTGACTTCTTGTGCCACGGACCACAGTGGGGTCAGGGTGGACCCCAGTGCCCTGACACTGGGAGCTGCCATGGGACACGGAGCAAGGCACCCCTGAGAGCTCAGGACCTGCAGCCTGGTGGGTTCAGGACAGCTCTGTCCCCTCCTGGTCCCCTCACCACCACCAGGGCAGCACCCAGCCTTGCCAGTCTTGGCCAGGGAGCAAGAACGAAGGGACGCGAGCAGGACTGAAATAAAGGGCTCGGACGGGGGGAGGAGGAGCCTCTGTGGAAAGCCCAGGACAAGCTGGTCTGGTCAGCCCTCTCTCTCTGGGGGGGTATCAGTGGTAGGAGAGCTGGGCCAAAGTCCCCAAGAGCTCCATCGAGCTCCAAACCCCCTTCCAGGGCCAAGCCCTGTGGGACCAGCATCCCCCGAGTGGCTCGGTGGGTAGCGGTCGCACACGCTGCAGCTGAACGTTCTCCTGGCACAGGCACGGCTCGAGCGTTAAGTAACACTGAGTAAACTTTGTTTAAAGGAGACAGCTGTGCAACTGGAATGAGCTACAAATGAGTGAGATTCCCAGTGACGTGTCTCCAGCTCTGCTGGAGTCTCCCACCGCCCACGGCGCAGCGCTCGCAGGGCTCTGTCCCTGAGGAGCAGCGTGCAGCAGAAATCTGCTCGGAGTTTTGGCAGGAGGTTTTAGCTCACAGGGTCTCCCCTGCTCAGCAAAGGCTGCCCGGGGTTCAGGGTGACACACGGTCACTGACCTCTGTCCCTAAGGCTCCCTCGGGGTGCTGCAGCCATGCAGGAGCCATCCCGGAGGGAAGCGTGCTTCCAGAGGGTCAGGGTGGGACATGGCACGTGCCTGGAGCAGAAACTGCAGCCCACTGCAGGGGAGGGACAGCCAGACAGCCAGGGACAGGCCAGAGACAGGGACAGGACCTGCAACTCCAGCTTTTAAACACTGGTAGAAGGCACCTTCCTTCGAAATAGTCCTGAAAACCAGGTAAGACTCTTCCTTTGGGGTCGTTCTCCCACTTTTCAGTTTTCAAAAGTTCCAAGCCTTTCCCAGGGCTTGGAGGACATGCCTGGATGCTGCTCCCACATTCTCCAGCAGCTGGGAAGAGGTGACAGATCATGTGCAGGAGTCAGGAGTTGGGGAACACCTGGGCAGCTGGATCCAGAGGGAAAGCTGAGCTCGGGACCCTGGGCCTGAGTGAGCTCCATGCCCAAACTGCTCCTGGATGAGATTCAGCACTGAAACTCATGGTCAGTGCTTCTGGAGAAACAAAGCAGCCCCAGGTGTTCCCTGGGAGGAGGCCTGGACACAGGAGAAAGAAAAAGAAAGAAGGTTTCTTTTCAGGAAAGAAACCTTCTGACCACATAACTCATAAAAAGTGACGTGTGAATTTTTTGTAGCAAGGCCAGAGTGGGAAGAGGATGGAAAAGGAGGGACACCTGCATTGTGCAAGGACACAGCATAACTGAAGGGACTGAGGAGCCTGGGGAATGACACCAGGACAAGAGACCTAAGAGATGCAAAAGCCCTCTCTGATTAGACAGAAGTCATGGAAAAACAAATATTGCTTGTGGTAAGAGTAACTGAGAGGCTGAGGAGAGGATGTGGCAGAAAAATACCCAATATTTGGCTCTTTGGAGCTCTGGGAGACTGTTGAGCAGCCAAGGGAACGTGAAATGTCTGGCAGGTCTGACAGGACCCCCAGCAAAGGAGCTGCTCCTGCAGCCCTGGAGTTTCAGGGATCAGTAGGCAGAGGGTCAGTGCCCCTGAAGCTCAGAGGCTCCTGTCACCTCCTTGAGCTTCCAGGAGAGGAGACCGGGGTTAAGCAGCGTGTTGGGGAGAAGGAGAGCCAGGGGAGCACAGTCTGCCTGTGGGTGTGTTTAAATGAGTTCAGCTCAAGAGATTCCTTAGATTGTGGCGTTATCTCTCCCGGCAAGGGATGGGGACTGGACCCAAAGCAGAGGCAGTGCAGAATCAGGCTCCAGCCAGCGCTGGTGCCTGGGAAGGGCCGAGTGAGCGCCAAGGGAGAGGCACCGCCCCGGGTACCGTGCCCATTCCAGCCTATAAAAGGCTCTTTGCGTGTCAGGAACAGAATTGACTTCCACTCCTGACAGCTCCTAAGCTCCAATGTCTCCTAATAAACTCCATATCTTTATGCAAAGGAGTTGCTTCATATATACAAGATATGCAGAACGATGAGGCTCGGAGCCAGGCTGAACCTCCAGGACAAGGAGTGCCTTTGTGTGCTGGAGGTCTGCTTTGGGAAGCATCTCCACCCTGATGGCAGGGAGCCCGGAAAAGGACAGCTTTTTCCGTGGGGCAGGAGTTTTCAGAGGGTCTGGGCATGGCAGGGCAAGTGCCCACTCCAGCAGCAGGTGGGTTGGGAATAGCTTGTTGCCTCCAGGGAAGCTCCAGATGGACATTGTGTGGCCAGAGTCCCTGCAGAGCTACTGGGAAGTGACTCGAGGGGACGTGCCCTCAGTGAGGGGTGGCAGAATGCGACAATGACCCCAAAGTGCCACCAACAGTGACTGAGGCCTGGACATCCCAGAAGAGCTCAGTCCCACCTCAATGCTCACAGAGCTGCTCTTCCCCACAACATTCCCCACAAAAGTGGCATTTGTGCAGCTTTCCTCTCAAATGTCCTTCTGGTTTTATCCCTCGTCAGTCCCTGTCCTCTGTGCCACAGGGACTGTACTTCTGATGGTTGGGTACCAGTACAAAAACAATTAGCTGCTGTCCTCCCTTTCCTTAGATTTCCTTCCAAAAATGAACAGCGGTATGCCAAAGCAGGAAAGCATGAAGGAAAAAGGAAGGATGAACCCTGGACACCTGGGATCACTCCCTGACAGGTTTCCTGTAGCTGTAGCCTGTTTTAGTTTCCATTTTCACAGCTGCAAGAGGAAGCAGAGATATCTTCCTGCTTTGGATCCTCACAGCCCTGGGCAGGGCTGAGCAGTGCAGAGATGGAGGCTGCTGGCATCTCCAGGAGATTCTGGATTCGTGCCTGGCCCTGCTGCCTCCATCCTGGGCACACACACAGGAACAAGACCTCGTGGTCACAAGCTTTGCCTACAAAGTGTCACAAGTGCCACCAAGCCCCAGGGCCTCTCCCTCCACGCACTCCACCAGCCTGTGGTTGGTGAAATGAGGTTGGTTTAATCTCTGCTTCAGAGGGAACAATCTGGGGATACAATGCCACTGCAAAGAGTCATTCAAGGTCAGCATGATGAGCTTGCCAGAAGGGAAGCCAAGCCCTTGGGCAACCACAAGAGGTTGGAAGCACCCCCCGTGTGGCTCAGGTGCAGGAACCACGTTGTTCCTCACCTTCTGACAGCCCTGTGGGGGATCAGCCCTGCTGTGGCTGAGGATCTCGGCTGGAAACAGCCCCCAGCCACTGCTCTGTCACCTGAGCAGCCCCCAGCTGTGACTGACCCAGTCACCCAGCCTGGCTGGCGTCCTCACTGGCCTTAAACATGGTTTGGAGACACTGGCTAGCACTGGGAGGAGTTTTGCAAAATGTAAATAGGGTGATTTAGGTGACACCCAAGGGTTCCCCATCCCCCACTGCTGTACCACATCTCACTGCTCAGCGCCACACAGACATGGGACACTTGAGTTGGACAGGATGTGCCAGCTTCCTGAGGGGGCACCGAGCCCCCACCAGACCACAGCAAGGCCAAGGAGAGCCTGTCACTGCTGCAGCCGTGGCCCTGCTGCCCCCCCGTGCTGCCAGGCACTGCTCACGTCCCCTGCAAATGTGTGTACCTGGCTCCAGGTGTCACCTGCCTGCCCTCAGTGCTGGGCCACCAGGGCAGGCTGTGCACTGCCCCGTTCAGAAGCTGTGACCCATTGCACAGGCACATCCCAGGGCTCCTCTGGATCACCCAGCTCCAGGCAGTTTCTTCAGTCTTGAAGTCAATATGTGAGTTTGGTCCTGACTGGAGACACCCTGAGAAGCCCTGGCTCGGGTGAAGGAATGGCATTCCCTCTACAGGGACATTTCTGCCACGCTGTGCAGAAAGCACAGCTCCCCCTCAGCTCTGATCCCCATCCAAGCACCAGCCCTTCCTCCACACCCACTTGCATTCACTCCACCTCCTCACCAAAGTCCCTGTTCCCTCTGGCTGGCACTGCCTGCAGGCCTGCATCCACCTGAAAGACAATTTTCAGCTGTTGGATGATGAATCTTCTCTGGACGAGCCATGGGACCAGTCTGGCTCCCTACAGCTGCCTTGCCTGCACCTCTCCAGGGGTTTTGATCCCCCCCAAGCATTAGCAAAAGGAACACTCCACTGCTGGGTCAGCAGAGTATCACTGGCATCCTGGCTGAGCACTGACCCATTCACAGACACATTCACAGCCGTGCTCTGCCCCAGAGTCACCTGCTCTACTTCCCGATCCCTGATAAAATCACAGCTCCCCACTCCTGCTCCTCTTCCCCCTGCCAGGCTGAGCTGCCTTTGCCCTGGGGCTTATTGAGCCCAGCAGCTCCCCGCCCCAGCCACAGTTCCTCACTCCCCATGGCCCTAAAATGGCACACAGCAGCTGGCAGTGCCCAGATCTGCTGGTGCTCAGTGCCACAGACCCTCTTTTCCCTGCCTGGCTGCTCCCAGCCCCCGGGGTCGCCACGGGAGCTGTGGTCAGCCTGGCTGGCCGTGCCCCACCCCGCCGGGCTGGCCCTGCTGCTCCCGGAGAGGGCAGCTGGGGCCAGCAGGAACCCGCCGGGGCTGTGCGATGTGCTTGCTGGCAGCCAGCAGACAAAATGTCCTTAAATCTGCAGTCCCCCGGGGAAAATAAATGCTCTCCATCTGCTGGGACGGCCGGGGTCTGCTGCGCCAACCCACACTGACCTCTGCTCATGGCCTTGTCCCAAGGTTTCTTGACACCGAAAGGCAACGAGCAGAACCCAGTGTGGAAGAATAAACACAGCCTGTGATACCCAATTTGGGCTGGGAAGGGTCGGGACACTTTGGGTGGATTTCACAAGCCTTTAGATAATTTATGCTGGGGCACTGGAGTTGGGGCTCTGGGCACTGTCCCAGGCGCCAGGGTGAGCTGGCCCTGCCGCTGTCCCAGGCAGGGAGGTTACACAGCTCCTCTCTCTGTCCCTCCCAAGCTGAGAAGGTGATCCAGCAGGACAGGCCAAGGGTAGCCTGGAGCTGCGGGGGCCAGGTGTGGGCAGGAGAGCCACAGAAGCAGCAGGCAGACGCTGACATCCCAGGAATCAGGCCTGGGAGCTCCTTCCCCACTGCTGGGGACGGGCAGGCGGCTCAGCCCAGCCCCAGCTGCCCTGTGTTTGGGCAAGGAGCTGATGCTCAGCCACTGCTGCACCACAACTTGTCGGGCTCTGGGTTCACTTTTGGGGAGGAACTGTTGGCCTTGGTGGGCACCATCCCTCTGTCAGCACGGGCATCCTCGGGCTGGCTCAGGCAGGGGTGGCAGGCCAAGGGCAGCCCCGATGATCTCCCCATCTCACAGCACCACCTGTAAAATGCATTCTTTCTGAGCACCCCGAGAGACTTTCTTTTGCAAACCCTTGCAGATAAACCCAACTTATTTAGCTGGTAATATATAAACAGTTTATCAGCTTTGCGCATTTGCGGTGCAGCGGGATGGATGTTGTTCTTGGAATTCTGTTTGGTCATAATATTTAGAAGAGGGCTCTGATAGCAAAGATAAGCAGCTCGCCCACAGCAGATGGCTCGTGAGACACTCAGCGGAGCCAACATTCTGTGGGGAATGAATAAACTTGTAATGCAAGTTGTTTGTAAGTGGTTTTAGCTAAATGTCACATGTAAGACTGCACAGACATGCTCTGTCCAAGGTGTTTGAATTTATAGGAGCGAGGATTCAAAGGCAGGGGCCAAATTTGCTTTTAAACTTCCTTAAACAAATGTACAGAGGATAAAATACCTCTGGATTTGCTCTTGGAGCAGGGGTGTGAGCAAGACTCGTGCAAAGCACAGCTCATCCCTGCCAGCAGGTCCTGGCAAGGGGCTGTGCCTGCCACCATGCCCAGTCTGGGCTGGGGTGAGACAGGGCACCGTGACCCCATGAGGTCCCCCTGGCCCACATCCACGTTATGAATGGCCTCTGCTGCGGCTGGCTCATTCACCTTCCCGCAGAAGGGAAGCAGGGAAACGCCCTCCTCCCAGGGGAGCGCCCAGGGAGCTTTTTCTTTATCCTCTCGGACGGCGTGAGAGGCTGGGGATGGGTCCCGGGGAAGCTCTGGGCATTCACACACATCCAGGGCATCCCGGAGCTGAGCTCCTCCGTGGCAGCCAGGGCAGTGTCTGGCCCGCAGTGGGGAGGTGCTCGGCAAAGGAGAGGCGGAGAACAGTGAGCTCGCAGAGGCAGGAGCCATCCTCCTCACAGGGCTCTGTGCTGTGCCTGCTGTGGCTGCTTTTAGAGCTGCAGGGCAGGGCTTGGGCTCTGTGTGCAGCCTGGGGATGAGCAGTCACAGAGTCCCAGAATCCCAGAATCCCCAGGTTGGAATCCCAGAGTCCCCAGGTTGGAAGAGACCTCCAAGATCATTGAGCCCAACCCATGCCCTGACACCTCAACTAACCCATGGCACCCCGTGCCACATCCAGTCTTTTTTAAACACATCCAGGGGTGGTGACTCCACCACCTCCCCAGGCAAAACACTCCAGTACTTTGTCACTCTTTCCATGAAAAGCTTTTCCCTGATATCCAGCCTGTATTTCCCTTGGCTCAGCTTGAGGCTGTGTCCTCTGGTTCTGTCAGAGCTGCCTGGAGACAGAGCCCGACCCCACCTGGCTGCAGCCACCTCTCAGGGAGCTGGAGGGTCCCTGCTCTGCCAGCCCTCTCCTAGGAGCTCTCCAGGTTGCTCTGCCCATTTCCCCTGCTCTGTCCTGCCCGGCACAGTGACACTGCAGGAGCCAACAAAGGACACAGCTCACCCCACTTCTCCTGGCCACTGGGAGCAATGGTGCTGTCCAGTGACTGCCCACCCCACTGTACCCCCAAAACAGAGCTTTCCATGATGCCAGCCTGAGCACCCCGGTGTCCAGAGCCTCCTCCTCAGCACAGCCTTCCCCCCGCCCACGTTTCTGGGGCAGCGATGCTGTGGAGCTGAGAGAAGTGCCAAACCCCATCTCCAGGTGAGGAGACACCTTGGGCAGTGCTGCCTTCCTGCTGGAGGAGGCTGGGAGGGGACGCGGATGCAAAGCACAGCGTTCCTGGGGTGAGGCAGGGGCAGCCCCACACCTGCCCCGGGGCTGCGCTCCCCTCCCTGCTGCAGGTGTGGGGTCAGGCCCCCCGAGCACTGCAGCAGCACTGGTGTCCCACACAGAGCAGTGTCCTGGAGCCACCACACAGGAAAACCCTTCCTGCCCCAGCCAGCTCTTCGTGGTGAGCCCCTGCCACGGGGCTGTGGCACACATCAGTGCTCTGACACACTGAAAGGGCTCGTTTTGCTACAGCCCGGGGGGAAAGCACACAGAAGAGGGTGTTAAAAGGTGTTTCTCCTAGTTTTTGCTTTAAAGGCTCCTGCACGATGGGGCGAGGCAGGCAGGCACTGCTCCCTCCTGCAGAGACTGTGCAGTGTGGTGGAAAATCAGCAGCACCAAGAGCATGAGCTCAGCTGCTTGGAGTGGCTCGGCCCAGAGCCTCCTCTCACAAGTCACCTCAGCACCCAGAAGGGACTCCAGGACTGGCTACTCGGGATTCAGAGCATCCAAAAAAAGAAAGAGGCTGAAGCCAAGGAACATTTGTCTTGTCCTGTGTTTCATGAGTTAATGAGCGTGGTGTTTCCAGCCCGCTCCATTCATCCAGCCTTCCCCTTCCAGGTCCCAAAGAGTCACAAAGGTCACATTGCTCTGGGATGTCCTCTTGCCAGAGCTCCTTGGAAACTCTTTGTTTCCAAAGAGTCGCCCTCCTGCCCCAACATAATAGTGTTGGGCTTCTCTAAGTGCATCTCATAATTGTCTAGATTTATGAGGCCCCTACTGAAATGTTGAAGACAGCATTTAGAGTCCCTCAATTCGTGTTCTGTTTAATCCATTCCCTTTTCCCCTGGGTTGTGATTCCAGCTCAGCATGTGAAGCTCTGCCATTGCCAACAGGCTCTCTCATTTCCAAAATGAGGCAGTTCAACATCTCTGTGATTCTGTTCCTTTCCCTCTTGTGGTCTCTCTTCACCTTCTTTACAAGTTGTTTCACTGGCAAATTAACTGCAGGCTGGGCACAGATCACCATGCACAGCGAGCAGTGGGATTTAAATTCCTTTGGCCAGCAAGAGTGACTGTCTGCTCGCCCTCAGGATGGGCCCAGTGTCCTGACACATTCAGAAAACTTCACCTCCTCTGAGGGCTTCCCACTACCATCAGTACCAACACCTTTATCTCCACACTGTCTCTGGGGCACTCTCTGAAGGACAGATTCATGCTGAAGGTCACAAATTTATTGATTTTGGTGAAAGGCTTGAACTTTGTCTTTACAGCCAGAGAAATACCAAGGACAACAAACTGTGGGTACCCCAAGATTGGTATTTCACCCTGAGGCTCCCATGGAACACTTTCCCTTGGCACAGTCTGGTGGTTGCATTCACTCAGGGCGTAGGTGATCCATGATCCTTTTCCAGAAAATGTTTAATTGCATTTATAATAGCAATTTAACTGGAGCAATGAGATCGAGTCACCTCGAAATCAACAACTGACAATTGAAATGAGAATTGACAAAGGATGGTGCTATACACGATTCGTACTCGTGCCTGTTTCTTCTGCAGTCAGTCCTGCTGCTGCAGTCCCCCTCTCTAGAGCAGAGGGGTCTGCCCACCCCTCTCTGGCCCTTCAGCCACACCAAAACCCTCCCCAGCTGCAGCAAACGTGGGTGGGCAGAGGTACAAGCTCTTTTGAGACCTGTGAGGGAAGGCAACTGCAGCTTCTAGGCTGAGTGTCTCCAGAGGACACTGCCCCAGGAGACCATGGTGGCACTGGGGGAGCCCGGTCCCTGCAGCTCCAGGAACAGGGATGGAGACCTCAGGGCAGCAGAAGCAGCAGAAGCTGAAGCAGCCACAGAGCAGAGCTCAGCTGTCCCCTCCCCTGTCCCAGGAGGGTCCCTCCACAGATGGGGTCCTTCAGAGCCCTGCCAGCAGCTCTTGCTCTCCATTGAGACTCAGCCATCGAACAATCCCTCTCTAATTGGCATTGTTTGCTAAAATTAAACCCCCACTCAATGAAACATAGCCAGGAAGACACAGCTCCCCCAGGGCTTGGGCCCTCCCCGTCCCTCAGACCGCTGTCCTCCTGCTTGGCCATGATCCCACCGCGGGCGCGCCCGGGCTGGCCGTGGTGGCACGGGCAGGGACAGTCCCTCACCAGAGGGAGGAACCCTTGGAGACTGTGACTGCCCCAGGTGCCACACGTGGGACAGCTGTCCTGGCAGGAGGCTGTGAGCACCCAGCACAGAGCAGCCCCTCCCTGCCCAAGGAGCGCCCCTGGGGTTTGGGTCCATCCAGGACATCACATTTCCCTGCATCCCCAGCAGTAAGAGCAGGGTCCCAGGCAACCAGCACAGAGACACTCCTCTCCAAACCAGGGGAGGAAGGCAGAGAGCAAACTTTGCATGCTGAATTTTCTGAAACTAACTATAAATGGTAAAAACTCAAAGTCTTGCTTTCTCTGGAGGTTTTCAAGCAAAATAACCCCAAGAACGGCAGCTTCGACTTTTATTCGGATGAGAAAACATTCTTTTATTTTGACATCATCTTTGTCCGTTTTTATCATAGGGATAAAGTATCTTTTATCTGGACACAATGCATCAAGTTGCAGGCTGAGTCATAAAGTGAATCTATACAATTGAGCCAAGGTGCTGCTCTGGGGCGAGGGCGGGCAATGTCCAAATGTCACACTCAAGGTAGGAGCAATAAACAGCTCTCCAAGGAGCGGGGTCTGCTTTAGGAGAAGTGTCACTTCAGAGACATCCCCACGAGCTGGGCATGGAGCTGAGCACATGAGTGGGCCCTTCTCACACCTACTTAATCCAGCAGGGATGTGGGGTTTATCCATGTGCCGTGGATTCCCTTACAGGCGCTGGCACGTCGGCAGGTGTGGGAGCTGCTGTGGGGCAATGCTCTGGCAGCCAGGACTGAGCAGAGTTTCCAGCTGAAGCACACTCGGGCTCCCTGTGTCCAGGGTCAAACTCTCCGTGGATTAATCTGGGGGCTGGAAGGCCCCTGGGCAGCCCTTGCAAACACTGCAGAGATGTGCCAGGAATGTCAGAGAGCAGGAAACAGCCTCATTCCTTCCTGGGCTGCTTCAGACTGATGGGCCAGAGCCACCCTTAGTGACAATTGTGTCCCACACGTGTTCACCTTTTCTGGGGAGGGAGAGGGATGTGCATGAATCACTTTGGCCATGGAGTCCTGTCATTGAAAGCCTGTCTGACCTTCCTGTGGGCAGCAGGCACGCCTCACCTCCTCCTGGTCCTGGCAGGGCTGCTGAGCCAGCTGAGGGTGAGGAGGAAGAGGGTCCCAAGATGTCAAAGTGCTTCATGTCCCTGGGCTCTCTGCACCCATCCTTTGCCAACATGCAGGGTCCACAGCACCCACAGGCAGGACCACCTCACACTGCTGCTTCAGGGAAAGTGTCCCCAGCACAAGGCTGTCCTGGAACACCCCCAGAACTCTCGTACCAGGCACAGCAGTAAGAACAAAGTGCTGATCTGACCAGGTTGTTCTCCCCAGGGCAGGCAGATACATCAAAGCTGTGCCATGGGCCAGCCTTCAGACAAGCCCGTGGCTGCCTTTGCAAGGCTCAGGACCAGGAGAGGCAGCACAGCTTTCCAGAGTGGAGGAGGCTTTGTGCTGGGTACCAGTAGCACCCCTCCAAACACCACCATGCCAGGGGACAGTGTTGGGAAGTGCCCTCCTTCCCCTCCTGGCCAGCCAGACCTGTGCAGGAGGGGAGGTGGGCACTTACCTGCCCTGGAGGTGGCAGGAGGACCTCGCTGCTGGTGGCTGAGTGCAGAACTGACACTGTGTTCTGCACTCTCGTACCCACCCTGTGAAGATCCGTTCTGCTTCCCTTCCCCTCCCAGACACCACCAGGAAAAGGCACCTCTTCGAGGGACAGTCGTTCTTCCTGGGATGGGAAATCTCAGCTCTGCTCTGCTCAAATTTCCCTGCCCAGATCTTTGCAGAAAATGAGCTGTCCCAGGAGGAGGAGGTGGGCAAAAGGTGCCCATTGTGGGAAGAGGGCACCTCACTGCCTCCCCCAAGCGCTGACAGTTTGGATCCTACGAGCCCAGGCCAGGAAGGAAAGAGATCTGCTCTTTGTCTCCATGTGCTGCTGTTTCCCTGGAAAACCCTGCCATCAGTCACACAGCAGAGGAGCACATGAGAAAACAAAATTACTTTTGTGGTTTTTAACTACAAACTGATCCACCCAGCTGTACCTGGGCTGGGGGCTTCCAGGGCAGGAGTGGTTCAGTAATGGATAGGTTAGGGTGGAAATGTGTTCTTCGGACCTAAAAGCTGGTTTGTCTCTCCAGAGGTGCCAGGGAACAGCCTTTGGCTGCTGAATGACAGGAAGGTCACAGGGAACACGGGGAGCCAGAGCTGTGGGTGCTCCCCAAGGAACCAGGGCCGGGTGAGCAGCAACCTCTGCACTGACTGCAAGAGGACCCACAGCCCAGCTCACCCCAGGGGAGAGATTTCCTCCCGTCCTGTCGGGGACACAAAACCAGGGATCTCTTGCACCTCTGGGGGACACAGTGACTCAGCTTTTACCCACTCTCTTCTCAGAGGGGTCTTTTGCTCCCTTGCCCACCCCTCTCTCCACGCCTCCAAAGCCATGGGATTAAGATTCAAAGGTGAAAGCACAGCAGGAAACGCTTTGATACCAAGAGACGGACCAGCCGAGGAATGTTACAGGATTTTTCCGTGGCTGTTTCTTCTCAAGCATGTACACAAGCAGCAGCACTGGGTTATGCAACTTTGCCTCAGGGCCTTTAGCTGCTGCAGGCAGGGAGAAGCGGGTGATATTTAGAGTACCCCTCCTTAAATCAAGCTGAGAAATGGGGACTGGCATGAGCAGCAGGGCTTGCAAACCGCGCCGATTCCAAATGTTCCCACTAATTAGTACAACACAGCATCTTTCCAAGAACAAGGGAAACTCTGAAAGCCCGTGGCAGTGTAGTAACACGCAGTCTGATGGAAGCGTGTGTCCTGAGGGTGGGTGGCCAAGCCCTTGTGGATGTGGCCTGGCTTGGCTCACAGCACAGCCTGACCACGCAGCAGGGCTGGAAAACCACTCTGATAAACGCACCCTTCAGTAGCCTGAGACATTTGGATTTGCTTTCCTTGGGGAGGCAACTCCTCTTAACCTTCCCACAGATGTTCTCCTTCCAGCCCTGTGCTCCAGGAACACCTGCTGCCATCAGCTGCTCCTCGGACCCTCAGTAGCTGCTGGACACAGCCATGGTGCCACACGAACTGCAGGACACCTCGGCCTGAGGCTGGAATAAAAGGGCATGGAGAGAAAGACTCTTCACAGCTCCTTCCCACGTACTTGATGTTCAGAACCAGGCAAAAGTGTGTCCTTCAGCTTTGAAGATTTCGGCTTTCCTGCCTGGCCCTCTCTCTGAGGCTGGGTTGTGGGAGGCAGGGGCCCACCTGGATCTCTTAATCCTGGTGCTGGTGGTCTGCCCAAACTGCATGAGAACCCAGTGATGTTTGTGAGCTCGGTGATCACCTCAGCTGATTCCAGTTAGGAGGGGAAGGAAGCTGCTGAGTGCACCAAACACCTCCTCTCTGAAAACTCAGTCTGCAGAGGGTACATCCCAGTGTGGGTGCTTGGTGGAAGAACTGTGCCTGCAGCACTCTTCACTCTGCTCAGTAGCACTGACACCCCTCATCCTGGAAATCATCACGAGCATCTTGGAGTCACCACGCCTGCAAACCTGCTGAGGGAACGCTGCCCACGCGCACTGCAGCTCCGGGAGCACCAGGCAGGAGTGGGACCGTGGCTCCCTGGGGTTCCTGGTGGGGGACATGAGTGTGAGCAGCTCCTGGCCCAGGGGCAGAGCTCTGCCAGTGCTCCTGCACGAGCTGTGCCCCAGCACGGAGCTGTGCTGAGCACCTCAGGGTGACACCGGCCAGCTGAGGCAGGAGAGCTGGGCAGCACAGCGCCCACTCTGCTGCTTCCATCAGCCTCCTCCAGCAATTCCCCAGCATCCTGCAGCTTCCAGGGTGCCTTGGCAAGGGAGAGAGTTGGTGCAGGCACACACAGACCGTGCAGCAAGACCACCCAGCACCTCATCCCCTGCTTCCAGGTAGGGCTGCTCTGGAGGAATGGGCACGCAGGATGTCTGTGGAGCAGCACCAGGAGGGGTGGCAGAACCCAGCCCGGTACTCCCAGCCAGCCCAGTCTGCTGGGGACTGCACCACGCTGGCCTGGTTTGTGTCTTTAGTTCCTCCTTCTCACTCAGGAGGTGGCTGGAGCTGCTCCCCTCAGTGCAGCACAGGGGGAAGGATCAGCTCTGGCAGTGGCCGTGCTGGCAGCAGTGAGCCAGGCCAGCGTGTGTGCCTGGGGACCGGGGCACAGGCAGCCTGAGCACACACACAGGAGGGCTTCCCGTGGAGCCTCACCCCAGCCACGAGCAGCACATCCCCTCCAGGGAAACTCAGCGTTTGCTCTGAGTGCTGGGGAGAGAGGCTTGAAAGCCACCCATGGACCTGTGCTCGGCACTGGCGAGGGAAAAGTTCCCCGAGTGCTGCCCTCAGGGACTTTCACACAGCTGGGGCTGTGCCCCAGTTTTGCTGGGGGCACAGCTGTCGGGGTTTTCTGCCAAACTACAGCTGCTGTGACTGACATGGGCCTAATTCAGCACTGATCTGGATCACCTGCCTCAGCTGAATCTTTGGAGAAAGGACTCAAAAACAAGCCAGGGAGAAAACATGGACACACCTTTGGGCGTGTGGCAGGAACCCCTGGGCTGTGATGATGTTTTCAGGAGGGCACTGTTCGCCCTAAAACTGGTGTGGCAAAGCCTTTCCCAAGCAGAGGGGAGGTCACCCAGCACACAGCATACCCCCAGACATGAGTGAAGTCTTTTCCCTGGCACAGTGAAGAGAAAGTGTATTCCCACAACACCGGAAAGATCTGGGATCTCCAGCAGGACCTTGATGGGATGTGCCAAGTAAAAGTGAACAGCACGAGCTGGGATCCAGAGGGGTTTTCAGCCCAGGGCAGAGTTCACTCTGCCACTCCCAGGCAGACAAATACTGCCAGGCAGCCTGTCTGGAGAGCAGGGGCAAAAGGTGGTCTGAAAAAACTAGGATGGAGGAGGAAGGAGAAGCAGCACAGCGATCAGGGTGCTGAGAGGCCCCAGAGCATTCTGCAGACACAGCACCGGCGCTCTGCCAGGCACCAAGGGGTGCTGGCCAGGGCTTTGGGAGAGGTGGGGTGGAAAAAGCATTTCAGGGAGGCTCAGGTAGCTTCTGCATCACCTCCTAGATGTGATGGCCCTTGAAAAGTCATCTCCTCTTTCCAACACACCCTGTTCTGGGCCAGCCTAAGGGAGGAACAGAGAAAGCTGAAACCCCACTGAAATCGCAGGAGGTCTCTTGTGGTTCCTGGCTCGAGCTGATGTGGATCCATTTCAGCTGAAGGCAGGATTATCTTGACAGCTTGAGAGCTATTCTTAACCACAGCTCGTGCCCAGCGCCCCGCACAGCTGGGGGAGGCTCCGTAAATCAGCACTCGGCGGACACGGGAAACCAAATAAGTGAGAGGAGATAAGGGGCCATAACAGAGGTGTGACGCACTTTGACAAACGCCTCCGAGATGGCAATCCCAGACCTCGCTATTGCAGCCACATGAGCCACTGGGAAAGGCAAAGATCTGGGTTAATGGATGGTTCAGTGGGCTCGGCCTTGCTACCGCATCCTGCGGCACCTCACAATTCCTGCTGGAGCTGGGGGCTGCTGGGCTGCTGGACAAGAGCTGTGGTGCCAGAACCAGAGAGGCTTCTGGGGCCAGAGTCAATTCATCCTAGCCTGAGAAGAAGCAACAGCTCCAAGAAACGAGGCAGAAGAGCTCCAGGCAGAGTACAGGTCATTCCCGAGACATCTAGGCATCAATGGGAATCTCAGGGTAGACTCCAAACCTTCCTGATGACCTGCGCTAGCCAAAGGTGGCAAACGTACATCAGCTCAGTGGCAAACAAGTCCCTCATCCCATTCCTTGTTTCAGCCTGACTCTTCCTAACATGCAGCTTTCCTGTGGCCCATCCCTCAGCAAAAGCAAAATGCTGCTGATAGTGCAGGAGGAGCAATGGCTCTGCTCCTCAGGGACTGAGAGGCAGGAGAGGAGGAGAAAACAGGCAAACTCCGACCCCTCACAGCATGTTTGATCCTGTCTTCCCTCCTTCTCTGCTCAGCCACCAGGGTTCCCTTCCCTTTCCACCTCTGCAGCTCTGGGCACAAGAGGGGAGGGGGCGAGAAAAAACCTGGTGAGAAAGCACAGTAGATGCAGCATTCTGATGGAAAATTGACCAGGATGTGAGGTTGGGGAGCAGCTGGAAACTTGGAATCCTCAGGGAACCACTGCAAACCCTGCAGAGACACCCTCGTGTCCCTCAGGAATTAAGGATGTACCTTGTGTGGGGAAGAAATTGGACCCCATCATGGGATCTATGAACTTACAGAGCTCCCAGTGTGACATTTCTGGAGGCAAAAAAGTGTTTGAGTCCCCAAGGCTGCCCATGCAATGACCTGCTGGATTTGCCTGTGGGGTGTGGACACTAGATCAGGTTTGTATTTTCCTCACCTCACTGAAAGCAGCCCTGTCAGCAGCAGTGCCTGGGCTGGAGGCAGCTCTGATGGTCCCTGGTGACAACAGCCAGGAAGTCCCAGCCTTGGCAGGGCCAGTCCTCCCTCAGGTCAGCTTTGGACCAGCCCTGCATACCAGAAATGGCCTTTAAATGGTGAGTTTTGAAGGTGCCAGCATCTAACTCCTCGGCTTCTCTTAATTTTTGTCTTCTTGCCAGTCCTCCTGCTTTACAGACAGGACATATCACTTCTTCTAATTGCTCAAGGACTCCCTGGCCAGGACCCGTGTGAGGGTTTGGCCATTAATAACAGACATGGCTCCATATCTCAACCAGTGTCCACCTCCCTCCCTCCCAGCTCCCTCCCTTTCAGGTGAGTCTCTGCCAGAAAAGATTTGGGATCTGTGGCAAACTCCAAGGCTCTGGAGAGTCTTTGGCCTCCTCCACTGATCTCCAACCCCAAGAGAGTGACTATTTGCTTGCTCAGTGCAAGTTTATCCTGGAAGCCCTCATTGATACTCAGCCACATTCGTCACTTGAGTCTCTGCAGACCCTCTGCCAGTTCAGGTGGGGTTTCTGACTTCGCCCTTTCCCCCCAGCCCTCAGCTCTGCTCGGGCCAGCCCTGAGAGAAGCCTGGCTCCGAGCCACACATCAAGGGCTGGTATCAGATCTGGAGCACAGAGTCTCTTTTTTATGGGGATAGGTTTGGCAGCAGCAGGTCCACTCGAGCTGACTGCTAGAGCCTCTCTTCCCGTCTGGTTTTCCCAGCCATCCCTCGCACCAGGATGCCAAACCAAGCCAGAGGCACCTCCTGGGGACGTTCCACTCCAGGCCGTGGTCTTTGACCCCATGTGAGAAGAACAGCCCTCCACATCCTGCCCCAGCAGGACACATCCTACTGCAAACTCCAGCTCCTGCCCATGCCCTTCTCCTCGCTGGCGTTCAGGCTATGTGGGAGCTGCTCTGCTCTGGAGATCGATGAAATTGGCACATTCACTCTTTTTTTTTTTGGAAATACAAGCTTGGTACTCATAGCTTCAGAAAGTTAGATCAGCACATGGAGATGTCCTGCTGGAGGAACGTTCCCTTCACCTTTCTTGTTCAATGTTCCAGGGAGATTTTTTTAATCAGTACAAAAATCAGACAAAAGCCACACTGTGCTGCAGTACTGAAAGTACATCCCAATAACTCAGAGTAAAATACTGTACAAGACAGGAGTACTCACTCCCCAAACAGCCATTTAAGCAAAAGAAATTCCTGGTTAAACTCCTAAAAGACCTGACCAATGCTAAGGATACACAGAGTTCCAGAGGAGCCTGGTGGTACCTTAACACACTCCTAAATAGGTGGCTGAGAAAGCATTTAAAGGATTAACGGCATCTTTCTGATCCTTTATCCACTGCCTGTGGTGGGGGGTTGCAACTAGAGGGTCTTTAAGGTCCCTTCCAACTCAGTCTCTGTAGAGGAAGAATTCCCTTTGGTGTTTGTCTCCTCAGGGAGGGGTACCCTGTCCACATGGCCCCATGAGCTTGGACAAGAAGTACATTTTGGGGAGTTCTGGGGTAGAGCTGGCCAAGAGACAGCCCTCGACTTGTGCTTGGAGCAGGCAGGTGGCCCAGGATGAAGAATCACAGAATAGAATCACAGAATCATGGAAGCTCCTGAGCTGGGACACACAGGATCACCCAGTGCAGCCCCCAGCCCTGCACTGACCCCCAACAATCCCACCCTGGACACCCCTGGAGTGCTGTCCAAGCTCTCCTGGAGCTCTGGCAGCCTCGGGGCCGTGCCCATTCCCTGGGGAGCCTGGGCAGTGCCCAGCACCCTCGAGGGAAAGAACCTCTCAGTGAAATCCAACCCCAAACTCCCCTGCTCCAGCTTTTCCCTGGCTCCTGACCCTGTCACAGAGACTGGAGCTGCCCCTCGGGAAGAGCTGCGGCCCCTGGGGAGCCCTGCCCTCATCTCCTCTGCTCCAGCTGAACAAGCCCAGCTCCCTCAGCCTCCAAGCCCTGCGCCATCTCCGTGACCACCACATGCCTGGTGACACCACAGCATCACCCTGCTCTGCCCAGGTGCTTTTAATGACCAGAATGGCCTGTTGGTCACATCCCTGGCTGCTCTGGGCAGCCACCCTCAGCCTCCAGCAGCCCTTGGTGGAGCAGCAGGCCCGAGGGTGGCCCAAGGGTGGCCATCACTGCCTCCTGCTGCCAGGGGCTGCACCGAGCTGTCCCCAGGAGCACGTTCCCAGCTCCGAGCACCGAGCAGGGCGTGCTGGCCCACGGGAAGGGCTGCCCACGGGGAGGGCTGCCCACGGGAAGGGCTGGCTCACGGGAAGGGCTGCCCACGGGAAGGGCTGGCCACGGGAAGGGCTGGCTCACGGGGAGGGCTGGCTCACGGGAAGGGCTGGCCCACGGGAAGGGCTGCCCACGGGAAGGGCTGCCCACGGGAAGGGCTGGCTCACGGGAAGGGCTGGCTCACGGGANGCTCACGGGAAGGGCTGCCCACGGGAAGAGCTGCCCACGGGAAGGGCTGGCCCACGGGAAGGGCTGCCCACGGGAAGGGCTGGCTCACGGGAAGGGCTGGCTCACGGGGAGGGCTGCCCACGGGAAGGGCTGCTCACGGGGAGGGCTGCCCACGCTGGTGTTTTGTCTCCCGAGGGGTCGGGCCGCCCCAGGAGCTGTCAGGAGCTCCCCGTGCCAGCGGGCTCCGTGTGGGGCCGCAGCAGCGCGCTTGAACAACACAACAGAAAGTGATTTTTACACTTGACAACAATGAGGTATTCTCGTGCTGACAGCAAGCCTGCGCTCTCCAGACTGGCTGCCTTTTGGAAAAGCCCTCGAGTCCATCGCTCCCTTCCCACTCTCCCAGGGGCTGCGAGTGACAATCTGCCCGTGCTCTGCTGCTGCCTGGGGGGGATGCTCTGGGGACATCCCAGGGGACAGCGGACGGCCCAAGCGGCACGGGAGGAAGGAGGGTGGGGATGCAAGCCAAGGGCTGTGGCTTCAGCTTGCTGATGGGGAAAAAGGCGCAGAGGGCTCTGGGAACAGGAGGAGGATGAGCTGCAGCACGGCAAGCCCGGGCCTCAGCCAGGCACGGGATCAGTCCATGACCCAGGGATCCCCACCCAGGTCAGGGCCCAGGGAAGGTCTCAGGGCTGTCCCAGCAGGAGCAGCCTGTCCCTCGCCCCCAGAGCAGCCCTGTCACCAGAGGGCAGCTGCGGAGTGCAGGATGGGGCTCCTGGTTCCAGCTGGGGCTCCCTCCCTGCAGCCACCCTGGGACACGCCCTAAAGCAGCGCCGTGGGCTCGGTCCCAGTGATGCCTTAAGTTTTAGCTTTTATACTTTTTAGATTCTGTGCTGTTTTAGTGGGTAGTTTGGAGTTTCATATTAAGTGCTGCTAAGTTCTCTTCACGGAGCAGGGAGACAAAACAATTCCTTCTCTAGCTTGAGACCAAGGACAACTTTCAGGCCCAAGAACAAAAATAACAGTGAAGTGAGAAGGAAAACCAAGGAGGATGGAGCTTCATAACCTGAAGCTGTGGCTGGACAATTTGACTCCAATATGCTCATGGACCAGAACTTATCGAAGCGTGGGACCTCGTGATCAGTTGTCCATTTTTGTGACCATTTGTGTTTATCTTGGGTGTGGTCTGACAGGCTCTGGCACTGCCCAGGTGTGCCCATGGAGGCCTTTGAATAAATCCCTGCTTTATCCTTTTGCTCTGCCTGGTCTCTGTTCCAGGTCAGCCTCTAGAAAGCACCACCAGCCTGTCCCAGGAGTGCTGCTATCCCAGGAGTGCTGCCATGAGTTGGGAGTGCAAACCACACTGTGCTGACTTTCAAAGAAAGCTGGGAGTGTTTCATTTTCTTCACCCTTCCAGTATGACCACAGAGCTCCACAGAGCTTCTGAATGAGGAGCTGGCTGTGTTTGCTGTCCCTCAAAACAGACTGTACCACTGGAAACATCACTGGGAAGCTGGTTTGGCAGAATTTCATAGGGAACTGCCCGTCTGGAAATTACAGGTGTATTTGGCAATGCCTTGTATAGCTGTGCATGGTTCCCACCTTCCAGGAAACACACCCTGGGGAACATTGGTGAGAGAGCCAGGCACCACCAGAAACTCATCCAGAACCTAAGAGCCATTCCAAATATTTGTTAAAAAAGAAGCGAAAAGAAATTACACGTGAGGAATTTCAGTCTGAATCAAACTGTACATCATTGTTTCTCACCATCCTTTTAAAGGTCTGTTGGTTTCCAACTGAAAAATGCCACTGATAAACCACTTGCACTCAAACAAAGCCACCTGGCTCTGATCCTGACACTTGCGTTCACTTGACTGATTTTTCTTCCCGCCTAGAACAGACCTTTTTCTGTACAAAGCAGCCATTTCAGTGAAACCCTCTTGTTCAGCAGAAAAGCTCCTGGACTGAGAGGCAGAGCAGGAAGAGGAGGTTGAGGATCAAACCCTGCAGCCCAGGAGGAGAGGATCTCTCACCTGGTGCCCTGGCTGTCCCAGGCTGGATGTGGCAGCAGCTCTGTTCCCCTGTCCCTCTCTCTGCCCAGCCCAGCCAGGGTTGTGCCAAGGGGCACACAGGGCTGCTGTGACCCTGGGGGAGGGCTGAGTGCTAGCAGAGGGTCCTGGGGCTCCAAGCATCTCCCCCATGGCATAGGGTGGGGTCATGGGCGTCTCACTCTCTCCCCAGGAAAATGAAAGCCATGACACATTTGCTGTGGGGTCTCACAGCCTTCCCACTGCTGGGGAAACCGTGCTGCCTCCTGCCCTGGGGGATGCCACACTCTCCCTGCCAGGGCCACAGGGCTCCTGTCTGCTCTGAAACCTGGTGACCGTCCAGCACTGCCCCACCACAGGCAGTGCCACGGCTGGAGCCACGTTCCTGGGGACAGAGCCCATTCCAGGACACCCCTCCATCCTCCTGCTGCTGGGTCCTGCTCTGCTCAGGCATTTGCCAAAGACAAAGGAGCTCAAGAGGTGTTTGCACAAGGCTCTCAGGCACCTAGTGGGACTCTTGTGACTGTCCCGTGTAGGGTCAGAAGTTGGGCATTGATGACCCTCGTGGGTCCCTTCCAGCCCAGGATTTTCTGCAATTCTGTGATTCTATGAAACGCTCGCTGTTGGTCCTCGCACTCGTTCAGACAGGAGGCTGTGGAGGTCTGTGTGTGTCAGACTGGCCCAGCAAAATGAGGGATGAGCTCATGGGATCTGCCATGACATCACAGGGCACGGCACCCCAGCACCCTGGTGGTGCACATGGGTTAGAAATGTCTGGCCTGGACATGACAGAACCTTCCCGCACGGAACTGAAAACATTTACTCTGGAAGGGTCTGGATGCTCGTGGCTAAAAGCAATAAATACGGATTTCATTTCATAGTTAATACCCTGTCCAGGGTAAAATGCTCATTTTTAATATCGTTGCCTGCGATCTGACATTACCAACGAGATGTTGCAATGCAATCTCTGAGTCATTGTGCAGCAGATAATGGTATTTTCTTGAGTTCAATCTGGAGGAGTTGGCCCCATTTATCAAGCTCGAAAAAACGATGCCAGAGAGTCTGCCAGAGAGTCTGTCTGGCCTGTGCTGCTCACGAGTTACGTGACCCAGGGCTGTGAGGAGAGGGGGAGAGAGGGAGCAGACCTGGATGTCGCCACGGAGGATCTCCTGGGAGTGTGTCTCACTCTCTCCTTTCGCAGGGTCAGCCAAGAGACTCCTGAGTTTGGGGTATGAGGGAGTCAGGAGTGACCACGTTGCTCCAGCTCTGCCTTTGCTTTCAGGCTGCCCCTAGGGCGCTGCTGTCCCACAGCATGACCAGGCACAGCTGACATTTGGGGTCTGGGGAGTGCCTGTGACATGGAGGAAGTGGCCAATGTGAGAGGGTCCCTGCAGTCTGTCCACCACCAGGGCTGGGAGCCCCAGGGCCAATGGTGAGCCCAGGGCCAATGGTGGGAACAGCAACACTTGGCAAGGTGGCTGAGGAAGGAATGTCCATTATGGACAGGTCAATAAAATCTCCCAGGTAGGGACTTGGGCATGAGGAAATGTCCTCGAAGAAATCCTGCCCGTGGAAGTGTGTGCACATCTTGTAGGTCTCACAGGGGAGGAAGCAGAAGAAGAGAAGGATGGGAGCTGGAGGAGAGCTGGGCTGCCTTGGGCTCTGGGAGTGTTAAAGGAGCTTGAATGATGTGGAGAATCCAGAAGCAATCCTAGGAATACTGGGCTTTATTTTCTCTAGGCAAGCGGGAGCGTCTCCAGTTTTCCAGCAACGCCAGCGTGGGAGGGAGCCCTCCCTGGCAGAGTGCTCCTTCCTCTGGCAGGCAGAGCCCAGGTTCTGCACAGAAATATGCACTGCACTTTTAACACACACCACCATCGACCCATTGGGCCAGCTTGGCTGGGGATGCAGTAGATTTCCTTTCAGCAGAAGGGTTTGAACTCAGGACTGGGCACCTCATTGTAGAAGAAATGCTTTTTATTGACCAGACGTGGCTGACAGGACGCAAGAAGCAGCAGATGAAAGTCTCTGGCTGGCTATTCAGAGGTCAGAGATGATCCCTTCTGTCCTTAAAAGCCAGTAAATGTTCTGCAGATACTTAATGTGTGAATGAAAAAGTGACTCATGAGAACAAGGCCCGTTAACTCCTGCAGTCCTCCATCCCGAGGCAGTGCCGAGAGCCAGGGGGAGAGTGGGGAGTTCACAGAGGCTCCCACAGCCACAGGGTCCTGCCCAGGGGCTGCAGATGTGCTGAGATCTCCTCCTCTGCTCACCTGGAAATCTGTGGGTCAGCAGAGATCCAACCCATGGTGCGAGTGGCCAGTCCTCTCTCCTGCTCCTCAGTTTTCTGTGGGTTTTGGGTGGGGAGCTCCCTGTCCAGATGTATCTGCAGCCACCTGACTTGTCATGTCTTCTCCTGCCTCCTCCTGCCTCCTCCTGCCTTCTCCTGCCTTCTCCTTCCTTCCCCTGCCTTTTCCTTCCTTCTCCTCCCTTCCCCTGCCTTCCAGCCCAACAGGATCTCCCCATCCTTCTGTGGATAAAAATCTCCAGTCAGCCCCTGCTCAGGATTGGGAGTGAGGGGTGGGAGCTGTGTCTGGGACAGAGGAGTCCAGCCACGAGCTGGGTGACCCCCAGGAGACATTCCAGCTGTGAGTATCCTCCCCAGAACGAGTCACCACTGCTTGCACAAATGCTTGTCAATGAAATGGGGTATTTTGGACATCAAATTCATAATTTCAAAGAGAAATTTAATTTTCCTGAAAAACCTCAAAAGTAGTTGAAGAATTTCTAATTTTAACTGCCAAATGCAAAATGTTGGGGAAGCTTGGAGAAGCTTGGAGAATCAAGAAAAAAAATAAATAAAATTGGACTTAATGTCTCAATTTTCAGTTGCCAAAGGAGGGATGATGCCATCTTCATGCTGATGGATTTCAGACAAGCCTCGGTTTATTCAAATTAATATATATGTTGACGAAAAGCATCTCATGAAAACTTTTCTCAGGAACAATTTCTATTTCCCAGTTCTGTGACCCTAAAGTGCGTGCCAGAAGTCTCTAAGAGTGCTTTAGTTTATTTAACCAAAAAGCAAAATGACAATAAAGCAAATATTTAAAGTGAAGCTCTGTTCTGAAAATATATCCACTTAATGCTAAAACGATTCAGTTTCACAGAGCTGGAAACAATTATGAACCAAATCAATTGGGAGAAGGAATTTAATCAGAAAAATGTGAATGCTAAGTGGGAATTGTTGAAAAACATTTTACGCGTTGCCCCAAAACCACAATCCCACAATTGAGAAAGAAGGCAACGTTGGTTAAAAAAATAGACAACTCTGGCTCATGAGGGAAGTGAAGACAACAGTGAAAAATAAGAAAACCATATATAACTTAAGAAAGTGGAAACTGATAATAATGAATGAGAAGTGAGAAGTTGTAGAAAGCTGATAAGGAAAGCCAAGAGCCGAGGACAACGCATGGGCTGCAAATCTGAGCGAAGGAGCAGCAACTTCTGTCAGTGTAAAGGGAATAATTATAGCTCTGGTGAGGCTGTGGGTTGTGTTAGACTTGGGATGGATGCACCAGAGCAGTCAGCAGCTCCAGAAGAAATCTGCTCACCAGGGTTTATTTGGCTGAATCACGCGCTGGAGGGGCTGGGCATCATCTCTGGGCAGGCCCCTCCAAAGGCTGCCACAGACAGCAGCAGACAAATTTAGGTGAGAGAAATGTGATTAAAGCTAACTCCCACAGACCGACAGAAAACAGAACACGTCACACTAAGATTCACCTTCTGCCTGAAATTATGATTTTGCTTGATAAAATGATATTGGTGTTACAATCCACTCAGACTCCTGCAGGGAGATTGCTGTGGTACTGTTACATTTTGGTGAAGAGACCAGAACAATACCCAATCAGCACAGGCCATATTTAACAGATTAAAAGCAGGCTGTGGGGTGTCCCAGCTGCGATTGCCAGTGGGAACTCCACACCCAGAGGGGGGAAACAGAGCTCCCCTGGGCTATTCATCCACCTTATCAATGATCTGGAAATACATTAAATCATCTGTGTTGACACTGAGGTGGTGAGACAAACAAATGGAGAAGCCAAATCGCTGCTGCAGAGTGGCCTGGGTCACTGGGCACAAGAGTTAGTGCAGCCACACATCCAGGGACAGATCATTGCCACAGGGACACCTCGGGGTGCTCTGTCCTGGGGAGGGGTGGCTCTGGGACCCCAGCGAGTCTGGCAGAGCTTGTGCAGGCTGTACCTCCCCACAGGTGAGGGTGAACGTTCCCAGGGCAGCAGGGAAATCCCAGTGCCCTGCTCCTCAGTGCCTGGGTGTGCCCAGCACCCGCCTCCGGTCCTCACTGGGCACGAGGATGTTGAGAGACCGAGGAAAAGCTGGGAATTTGATTGTAGAGAACTAACCCTGCAGTGAGAGTCCAGAACACACCTGATTCACAGTGACCCAAACCAGCTCTTAACTTCACAGAACAACAGAATTACAGAATGGCTTGGATTGGAAAGGACCCTAAACCCCATCCTGTTCCACCCCCTGCCGTGGGCAGGGACAGCTCCCACTGTCCCAGGCTGCTCCAAGCCCTGTCCAGCCTGGCCTTGGGCACTTCCAGGGATCCAGGGGCAGCCACAGCTTCTCTGGGCACCTGTGCCAGGGCCTGCCCACCCTCCCAGGGAAGAATTTATTCTGTATATCCATTCTAAACCTGCTCTGTCAGTGTGAAGCCATTCCCCCTTGTCCTGTCACTCCAAGCCCTTGTGGGTTCCCTTCAGGTCTTGGAGGGCCACAGTGGGGTCACCTCAAAGCTTCCTTTCTCCAGGCTGGACAATCCCAGCTCTGCCAGCCTTTCCTCCCAGCAGAGCTGCTCCATCCCTCTGCTCACCCTGGAGCCTCCTCTGGGCTCTCTGCAGCAGCTCCAGGTGCTGCTGAGAGACAGACAGAACTTGCCATGTGACATCCTCCCCACCTGCTCATTCCCTTCCTCCCTCCCTCCCTCCCACCTTCCCAGATGCTCACATCATGCCATCTGCACCCTGCCAAGCTGCTCCTACCAACATCCCGTGCAGGGGGCTGAGCTGTCACCTGAGCAGGCTGTGAAAGCTCTGCTGGCACCCCAAGCATGGCAGGACCTGCTGTTATCCATATTCCATGACACGTCAGGAATTGCTCATGAAACTATTTTCCAGAAACTCGGACTTTTCAAAACTGGGAAGAATGGGAGGCCTCCTGTTGTGGGGACAGGCTGCTTTGTCCCTGTCCCCACCTGGGTGAGAGGTGCAGCCTTCAGAGTCATCAGGAAGGAGCCCAGCCCGCACTCAACAGACAGATAAATGAGAGCAGCCAATCCACTACCTAAAAATGGCACAAGTGCCCAGGGACTCCTGGATTCCATGAAGTCTTTCCAGTGCCCCAGAGCTGGGAGGGCCGTGGCTCTGCCCAACAGCTGGAAGTGTCTGTCCTTCTGCTGGTGAAGGCAGCCCCAGGAGGTGTGTGAGGGCTGCAGAGCCAGAGCTGCACACGATGCCAGCACAGCACGGCCATGGCCACGGAGAGCCAAGGGCTTCCTGCTCTGGATTGTCAGGGCTCTGCAAACTCCTGAGCTGCTGAAGGAGGTGCTTTGCAGAAAAGCCACCCCATGGAGAAGACTGGAGGAGGAGAAGCAGCTCCTGGAGCCCTACACACAGCTCTGACCCTCACCCGGCCTGCACAAGGCCCCTCTACCCACTGCCCACCTGCCTGCAGCCCCTGGGAAGTGGCAAGGAGGAGCTGGGCAGGGGCTGCAGAGGCCAGGCCAGCCTGCAGCTACTGCCAGTGATGCCTTGAGTTTATCTTTCACATCCCCCCGTTCTGCCCTGCTCTGGCTGTGACTCTGAACCCCACAGGAAGTGTCAGCAGCTTCTCCTCCCAGCTCAGGCACACAGAACAATCCTTTTCCAGCCCCACAGCCAAGAACACCGCTGCAGCTTCAGCCCAGAGAGTGCCACCAGCAGGGAATGGAGCAGAGAATCTGGGAGGCTGGGACTGCATCACCTGGGGCTGGAATTGGACAATTGAGCCCAACCTGGAAATGGCCCAGAGCTGATAAAAGTGTGAGAACTCGTGACCCGGGCTCCATCTGGGCTCCATCCTGGGTGCAGCCCCGGCCGGGCTCTTGCAGTGCCCAAGGTGCATCCTGTGAAGGCCTTTCCATAAATCCCTGCTTTGTTCCTGTGACTCTGCCCAGCCTCTGTCCCAGGGAGCCTCTCCAGGCATCACCAGCATTCCCGGGTGGAAAGAGTGCCTTCGGCTGGCTCTGGCTGCCCCTGTGCCAACATCCAACATGTTTTACAACTGACCTGTGAGGAATGTGTGTCACTGAAGAGGATATGTAGCCCTGGAGAACATAAACCACAGCTGCATTGTTTAAAAGTATCTCATCCACCGGGTTGGAACAGCAGGAAAAGATGATCTCAGGGAGATAACTCCAGGAGTGTGTTAGCAGAACGGCCCCGCTACCTTCGCCAGTGGAAGATTCTTATAAATTCACTCCTCCTGCCATCCTTTTGCAAAGGGTCAGAAGATGTACTGACAATAGCAGCATGCAAATATTTCAGGACTTGGCCACACGCTGAGCAAACACTCTGGATAGTTTCACGAGTAGATTAAAATGCCAGATCAGCGAGCAGCGCTGCACTTTAAATATGCTCACTAATTTATTAAGTTTATTCTTAGCAAGCTTGCAGACTTCAGAAAGTTAAATTTCTTGGTGACAAATGGAGCTGGGCAGGCAGGGCGTGCGTGGCCCCGGAGGCAGTGCAGGGGGCAGGTCCCACCGAGCCCTGCACGGGGCACAGTCCCCAGGGGAAGAGCCAGCAGGGGTTGGTGTCAAGACTCTTGTACAGCCACGGAATACAAAACCAGGGCTCTTGGCACATCCCACGCTCCTCCAAGGAGCTGCTGCCTCCCGCTCCAGGCTCAGACATGCCTTATCTGTTTCCTCTGTGTGCTATGGGTTAACTGCTCTGAGCACCACTCCTCAGAGCACTCCCAGCATCCGTCCCCTGCGCCCCAGCAACAGCAGCAGCTCACCTCCCACACCCAGGGCCGAGCCAAACACACCTCCCCTACAAGGACACCATTGCTGTGATCCCAATGACAGCCCTGTCCCTTTTCCTGGGTGCCCTGGCCATGCTGTGCCCAGGACCTCTCGTCTCCCTGTGCCCAGCCCAGGCGAGCCAGAGCTTGGATTAAGGAGTTTACTGATGCCTTATCCGAGTCCAGACTGGTGGGAGGTGTCCCAGGTGGGACACAGCAGTTATCAGACACATCCTTAGGCAGCGCTGAGGATGATGAAGGGCCCCCTGCCCCTCAGCCCTCTGTCTCTGCTGTTCTCCATGGCCCTGAAGACCTGGAGCAGAGTCTGGAGTATCAGGGTTTCCTCAGGAGGAAACCAATGCTAGCACTGTTTCTTAAGATAGCTGTTTTTAGTTTCCTTCTTGTCCAAACTGAACTAAAAAGTGTTCAGGAAGCCTTCTGAAGGGCCATGTGTCACCACCATCCCTGAAGATGAAGCCTGACAGCAGGACAGAGCTCTGGGATGATGTGGGGAGTCCCATGCAGCAACATTATCCAACCTCTTGGGCCCTGGGAGGTCCCTGGAAGCACCACGGGACCAGGTTACACTCGGGGATGAGACAGTCCCTGCCAGGAGGGCCCTGACAGGGCTGCATTGATGGGGGCAAAGGAGTTATGCACCTTCTTAAAAGAATTACATCTGTTTTACTGCACTGCTAAAGAGAGGAGGGTTTTTTCTTGTGCGGAAGGGCTGCAGTGGGACAGGGACACCCACAGCCCTGGGAGCCCTGGCTGCTCTGCAAGGGGAAGCCCTGAGGCACAGGGATGCAGAGGAGCAGAAGCCTGAGGCACAGGGATGCAGAGAAGAGAAGCCCTGTGGCACAGGGATGGAGAGAAGCCCTGAGGCACAGGGATGCAGAGGAGCAGAAGCCCTGTGGCACAGGGATGCAGAGAAGAGAAGCCCTGAGGCACAGGGATACAGAGAAGCAGAAGCCTGTGGCACAGGGATACAGAGAAGCAGAAGCCTGTGGCACAGGGATGCAGAGAGGGGCGATCCCCGGGCGTAGTTATTGCTACCCGCAGTGCAAATGAACTGTCCGACCCAAGGCAGTGTGTGCCTCTGCTGGTGGTTAAACAAATCCCCTCTGCCCCGTCCAGCAGCTGGCTGGGCCATGTCAGAGCCCTGCAGAGTGACCTGCTCCGACAGTCCTTCTCCCCGGATCCATGATTTGCTGCCGTGCAGAGAGGGAGCAGCTTGCACACGCTTGTGCCGGGCTGCATCCGCACCCAGCGGGGTCCCCGTGCTCTCCCCAGCTCTCCATCTCCAGCTCCCTCGGCATTTCAGCAGGTCCCTGCCTCAAAACCAGCTCCTGTGATGAGATGTTCAGCCCTATTTCCTGATCTTTGCCCTACCTCAGCAGCAGTTTGGCTCCCAGAGATGCAGCAAAGTTGCAGCCTTGGTCCTTACACTTCAGTGCACTGCGGGAGCAGCATCATCCCCTTGCTCAGAAACTCACCCAAGTGCAGAGAAGCCTTTTGAAGTGAGAATGTCACCCTCATCAGGTCACAGTCACTCTGTTTTCTTCCCCTCCAGTGGTCAGAGAAACACACGGGGAAGATTTGGCCTTGGGGAGCCCAAAAAAATCACATAAAGGATAAAACCAGCCCTGCAGTTAAAAGGATTAGAAGACTGTAAGGAGAGAAGAAAGTTCAGGAGACTGGTCCAGGGTGCCACAGATGCTGGGTGTGAGGTGCTGCACTTGGGTGACAACTCGGAGAGCTCAGGGGATTGTGGCTGGCACTGTGGGCACCCCCCTGGGGAAGGCAGGAACCAAACCAGAAGCAGCCAGAGGGAAAGGCTGCAGGTTTCTGCTGCCTTCGCTCAGCCTTTTCCAGGGCAGAGCCACAGCAGCTCTGCCCCAGGCAGCGCTCAGCACCTGCTGCATGCAGGCTGGGCGGTGGCACAGGCACAGACAGGAGTGGCACAGGCAGGAGGGATCCTCAGCCCACACTGGCACTGTCAGAGAGCAGCAACAGCTTTGCAGAAGTTCTGCCAGGGCAGAGGAGTGCTACAAAGAGCATGGCAGGGTGTCAGATAATTAATTGTACAGGGAGCTCACAGGGCTGTCCTCGATATTTAGTGGGAATGGAGACTACCAGGCAGACTGGACGCCTTTCATGCTGCTGACATTCCAAGGACAGAGGCCAGCTCCCCCATCAGAGGCCAGAGCCTGCCTGAGGGCCGGGTGATGCTCTGAGAGACAGGGGGCCAGGTGAGATCCTCCCTTCCTCCTGAGCAGAGCCCCCAGAGACAGACAGAGGGACAGACAGGTGAGGACCTTCCCTGGGCACCTGCTCCAGCGCTGGTGAGTGTCCCACGGTGCCTGTGCAGACCTGTGAAGGTCCCACAGCTGCCTCGTGGCTCCCAGAGAGGAGCCCTTGGCACCCCAAGGTGTCCTGCTGCTGGCACAGGGCAGTGCTGGGACAGAGCCAGGGAAGAGCAGGGGCTGGGGCGCACCAGGCTGGGCTGGTCCCTGCTCTGCATGAGGGGTGAGTGGCAGAGCCTGCTCATTTCAGCCTGGACTTTATTTTAGTTCACTTTACGCCTTCACAGCTCTGCAAAGGCACCTCCTGGTCCTTCATCCCACCCCTGCTGGCCACCAGGGCTGCTCCAGGAACCACAGCGTGCTGGGTGATGGGCAAATGTCCCCCCAGACCAATCCTCCTGGGAGACTGGCTGCTCCCCACGAGGCAGAGCTCTGTCTGGAGGGGAGACACAACCCCCAGCACCAGCACCAGCCCAGTCCCACTGCCATCCCTGAGGAGCATCAGCAGAGCCCACACCCCAGCACTGTGAGGGGGGACACAGCCCCGTCCTGAGGCTGCTCGTGGCTGTCACACTGTCACAATAGGGTTCAGAGCCAGGAAATCCCTGGGGACAGCTGATAAGCCCCCTGCATCTGTTCCAAAAATGCCCTTGCAAGAAGGGTGAATTTTTTGGCTTGAGGTTGGGCCATAAATCAGCATGAGTCAGAAAAGCCCCCTGACAGTATGTCCCCTTCCCTGGTGCCTTCTCCAGGGCACTGCCAACAGCCCAGGCTGGTGGCTGCCTTGTGTCTGGGAGATGGACACAGGCAGGGCCTGGGGGAATCCTGAAGGAGCCTGGCAGTCCTGGTTCAGAATCACCCTGGCTGATTCTCCTTGTCCCGAGGCTGGGCTGGGCCCTTGAGGAGAGCGTGGCAGGGAGGCTGGCAGGGGCTTTGGGGCAGCTCCCTAAGCACCATCTGGGCAGTGTGAGCCCGTGGGAGCCAGGGGAGGGCAGGGAGGGCAGGGCTGCTGCTCTCGGGGCACAGCTCTGTGGAGGAGCAGGGGGACAGGCTGGCAGAGGAGACTGGTGCCTCCTGGCACTGCTCTGGTGGCTCTGGGGGTCTGTGCTGCATCTCTGAACCACCCATCCTCCGTGGGGCTGTGCTGGTGTGCCCACAGGTGAGCTGGCTCCGTCAGTGATGTCCCCACCGTGCACAGTGGGACATCACTGAGCTCCCCCCAGAGCAGGGGACACCTGCAGACTGTTTGTGCCCAACAGCCAGCCCGTGATGGAGGACACTCAGAACCACCCTGCTGGGGGCTCGGAGGTGGGGAGGTGGCACACGGCCCTGCCACAAACGTGTCACATCTGGCAGAACAACATCCCGGCAGGTCCCTGCCCTGCAGCTCGGGGCTTTGTCCTGGTGCAAGGCAGCCCTGAGCCTGAGAGCAGGGCTGGATCTCTGTCATCCAAAGCCCAGTGCACGAGCTGAGTTCCTCTCCAGTAACAGGCAAGAAGGCCAAGAAATAAAGCAGGTACATTCCGGGAATGCTGCAGCAGCAAACACTGCATGAATCACGTCGGGCGCGTCTCCTTCCCAAAAAACACACTTGGGGTGGGCATCCCACCTTTGGGGCTCGGCCTTCCCAGCACAGACAGGTCCTGCACACCGGGGGTGGTGGAGGAGTGGGATAAGCAGCAGGCAGGGGCAGGTTTGATGCAGCCATGAGATGTGGAAGGGCCACACAACCTCCTCTGGCCTGTGTCCCTCCTCCGTCTGCACCCTCAGCTGCTCAGCAGCATCAAACCAACTGCACTGGCACAGGGCACTGCTCCTGCCACAACACCCAAACCTCCCCTCTGCTCCTCTGGAACGTCTCTCCCTGAATTCCAACGGGGTTTAATACAGACACATGAGAAATGGAGTGACCCAGGAGAAAAGCAGCAAGGGGACAAAGCTGCAGGAAGGCACACAGGGAAAACTGATGGAGTTGGAGCTCTGGGCCTGGCACTGGCTTGGAGAGCAAATACAGCACAGAGGGAGACATCAGAACGAGGGAAATCATTGCCTACACGACAGGACACGACAGGAGGGATGCTGGAAAATGGGAATGGGTTCAGAGAAGAGCTACAGGAATGATTGAGAGACAAAAACCTGGGAAACTCCAGCACCATGGAAGGCAGAAAAAGCCCAACCACTTTTCCCAAATTCAGGGCACAAGTAAAACAAGGCTTGGTCCCACTCAGCCAGCACCTGCTGTGCAGCCCAAACCAAATGGAGCCCCAGCTGATCCAGACCAGGAAAGCAAAGTGCCTGATGCAAACTCTGTGGCTGCTCTCTCAGCCAGACCAGCCCTGACATGCAAAGAGGGGCTCCCTCAGCTGGGCCACCCAAGGGGGACTGTCACCCACAGAGCACACAGGAAGCATGGGACGGTTCTCCTGCCTCCCTGGGCCTTTCTGGGAGCAGGTCCCATCTTTAGAGCTGGAAAACAGGCGCCAGGGACTCGGGCAGAGCAGTGGGGAGGGAGAGATTCTCTGTGGAGATGGGGATGAGCGCGGGCGAGCGGAGAGTCCATCTCCTTCCTCCCCGCAGGGCCCGTGCCAGCTCGGTGAGGTCTCTGCTGGCTTCCTCTTGGCTGTCAGGCTGCGAGAGCGCGGCAGCAGCCGTGCCAGGCTGCTCACAAACACCGGCACCGCGCCTGCACAGCGGGCCGGGCCGGCCTGGCCAGCCTCCAGCCCTGGCTGCCATCAGACGGGAAATAAGGGAATTGGAGCGAGACCACAGCGACCACCGAGCAGCCGGCACCGGCCCTCGCCCTCTGCCAGGCACGAGCAGCGCCTCACCCCGTGAGAGCCCAAACGCTCTGGCAGCCGGGGAGCAGCTGGAGCGAGCCCAGAGGAGGATGAGGGTGGGAGGAAGCCCCATGTGCCTCGCCCTCCTCGGATGCTCCCGGGGAGCGAGGCAGCCAGGAGTCCTGGGATGCTGCACAGCAGACAGCACCGCCGAGCACTACAGGGTTTTCTGCTAGTTGCATGTTTTATGAAAAGCTGTTTGGCAAAAATGTGCATTTTCTTTGGCTGTGTTTTGCATGGATTTGGCAAAAATGTAACGTTAGTGTCTCCCCTTGAGAGAAGTTTATTGAGTGGAACAAAGTCGGATATTTTTAGCTACCCATTGTTAGCTGAAGAACAAAGCCATAACTAAGATATTTTGTCTCTTACGCTGAAAAGGGACTATCAGACAAATCCATGTACAGTCATATGTGGCTGCCCATTCAGATGGAGCACGAGAAGGAAACTATTTTTAGCCGGAACACTCCACACAACAACCGCACAATTTCCCTTCCCCTCCAAGCTGGACCACCAGAATACCCCAGAGAGAGCAGCATTGGGCAGGGGGACCTGGGGTCACCGCCTGCTGCTGTCCCTGGGGCCATCTGACAAATGACATTAATAGGAGAGATCGGCTCATGCGATCCTAAAAAACGCACCTTAAATTTTCTGCCTTTTGGGGTGTTTTCCCCCCCTACTCAGAGCTGGAATGATGAGGGGCAGCAAGAAGCAGCGAGGCAGGATACAGACGGCTCTCGGCTCTCTCGGTGGAGCAGCGGTTGTAACGCCCTGAACCCTCCCTCTTCCCGAAACACTTGTGCATGCCCTGAGGGCCTCTCGGACGGGGAGAGGGGATGCCCACAAGCAGCACCGCGGGGAACGGAGCCGGCACAGCCCTGGCAGCGCTGCCGCCCTTCCCGCTCCGCGGCCGAGCCATCCGAGCTGGAAATGTCCCGGCTGCGGCCGCCAAGGCGGTGCTTTCGAGAGCTTTAACCCCGAGACATCAGAGAGCCCAGCACGAGGCTGACAAACCTCCCCCGAGCGCTCAGCGCTCAGCAAGTGACATCAGTGCCTCCTGACTGGCAGCGTTCTGCAAAGTATTCGCGTAACAGGACAAAGCGGTCCATAAATGCCCTGGATTTCCGCGTGTGCGAGATGCCGGGAGCGTCTTCTAAACAGTTTTTGTGGGTTGCAGTGGTGAGTCACTGAGAAGTTGCATCAAACGCCGAGCATTTGGTGCAACCAGACTGACCCTCCACAGCGGAGGGAGCCGTGACGCGCTCATGGCGAAGCACGAGGAGTAAAAGCTGGGTGCCACCGCATGGCTGAGCTGCTGGGGGGGGACACACCGTGTTCAGCTGGGGTGGGGGCACCAGAGAAACCCCCAGAGCAGCCCCCAGGTGGCTGCAGCACAGCGAGAACCTTTAGGAAGCTCGGCGGCCCATCAGCACCGTCCTCGCTGTGCGCAGCCAGCCGCTGCCCCCGCAGCACCTCTCCCTGCCAGCCTCCGGCGGGGCCGGCTCCTGAGGGCCAAATGCACCTTGTGCCCGCTCCTGGAGAAGTGTCCCGCTCCTCAGAGACCTCTCTGTAGCCCACCACCTGCCGGGTGCCACTGAGATCCCACAAAACCCCAGGAGGAGCAGCAGCAGCAGGCAGCGGCGGTGCCCGGCTGCGCTCGTCTCCCCAAAGCTGTCACCACACGCCGGTGCCGCGTGTCACCGTAACCGAGCCGGCCAGAGGACAGAACAACACGAAGTAGGAAGCATTAATTACCTGTGGGCTTTTCGGCTGAGCTAGAGCGTCCTGGAGGAGATGCTGCTCTGCCACTCCTCGCCTGCTCCGCGGGTTAGGGCTGCTTTGACCAGGGAGCACTGATTGTGTTTTATAAACTTGAAGCACAGTAAGAACTGGTTTAAAATAGAGTGAACGGAGCTGGTGCGGGTGGAATTAGACAAACTCTGCGAGCTGCTTTTCCAAAAATAAATTAACTTCTTGCAGCCCGCGGAGCAGAGGCGGGGGACGGGGCCTCCCGGGAGAGCTGCCCGAGTGCCTCCGCCGCTGCTGTCCCCTCCTGGCATAGCCCCGGGGCTGGGGCTGCCCCAGGCGGGGCACACCCAGTCCCTGGGCTGCACGGGGAGGGGGCAGCACGGCCCCATCCCCCCCAGTCTCTCTGCACCCCAATAAAGTGTCTGTGCAGCGGCAGAGGGGAGCAGAGGCGCCGGAGGGAGAGGTGCCCCGGCAGTGAGGAGCGGGGCAGGATCCCAGCCAAGGGTGGCAGTTCCGGGTCAGCCCCTGCCAGACTCGTTGCCTCAGCGTGTGCTGGGCATTGCTTTCGGCCCGGGGAGGCCAGTCTGGGTGAGCAGGAACGGGTCTCCTTGGCACTACAAAGTGCCCCTGCTCGGATGAGACTGGGAGTGCTGGCTATGGTGAGCTGAAGGAGGGGGCACAGAGAATCATAGGAAAGTCTGGAAGAGTTGGAAAGGACTTTAAAGACCATACCACCCCCTGCCATGGCAAGGACACCTTCCACTGTCCCAGGGTGCTCCAGGCCCCATCCCACCTGGCCTTGGATGCTTCCAGGGATCGAGGGGCAGCCACAGCTGCTCTGGGCACCTGTGCCAGGGCCTGCCCACCCTCACAGGGAGCAATTCCTTCCCAATATCCCAGTGGGAAGCCATTCCCTGTGTCCTGTCCCTCCATCCCTTGTCCCAAGTCCCTCTCCAGCTCTGTTGGAACCCCTTTAGGCCCTGGAAGGGGCTTTAAGGTCTCTCCTGAGAGCCTTCTGCTCTCAGCCTCTCTCAGCTGGTGACAGGTGATCTCACAAAGGTGGCTGGGGGAGGTGGCACTTCTTGCATCCTGCTCTCCTGAGTGGGGACTCAGGGACCACACGGTTTCTCCCCACGTGCCCGAGCTCTGGAGGGTTTACTGAGCTCTGCCCAGCATTCCCAGAGGTGCTGTCACCTTGAGCACATCAGTCCCTCTTGCAGGCTGACCACCAAAGCAGGCGTGGCACGACCTGCCTATAGAACCCTGCACATCCCCAGTGCTTTCTCCTCACTGAGAACAAGCAGAGTGATGTCCACCCACCTGCGCCCCCAGTGCCACTGTGGTGCTGGGGACAGCGCTGGTGGCAGTCCCCTTCTCTCTCCCCAGCTTTCACCTTGCCTCCCCCCCACCCCAAAATTAAAAAAAATAATAATCCTGTAGATTTTTTGACACCAGCAGGGAGGTCCCTGCAAGCAAATCCCTCTTCCGACCAGCATCCAGGCCAAGGGCAGCCCTCCCTGGGCGGGCAGGATGCCACTCCCTGGGCAGGGGAAGTCCTTTTCCTTCTATTTATTTATATCCATCTCGCTGTAAACTCACCCGCCGGCGAACCTGCTGCTCACACTAACAAACACGTCCCTTTGGTCTGTGCAGCGCTCACTGGCCGGGCAGACACGGGGAGCTGGGGGATCTCCACCAGCCCTTCTCCAGCTCTTCCATAAATCCCCGGCTCCCACCGGGTTTGTTTACATAGCAGCTTGTAAGTGAAGTCCTTTTGGCAAAGCAGCTCCTGGTCTAGGAGAGAAATGAGCCAGAGCCCCAGAAGGGCCCGCAGCAATAATGAGACAGGCATGATGGTCCCCGTGGAAGGTTCTTTAGTGTCACGTCCAGACACTGCCCAGGAGAGGTCTTGCTCGTGGTGTGTTTGCACAGGGCAGAGCTACAGCCCTTACAAAATGTCCTTTAGAAGCAGGAGGGTTTTAGGACAGGCACAAAAAGGGGAACAGTGACATTTCTAGGGTGGAGAGGTGAGACCTCTCTGTATTAATTTCTGTATTAAGTTCTCTACCAATACAGCACCTGTGTTGTTACTCAGGCTGCCATCCTTAGAGCTCAGAGTTAAAAATCCACAGCGGGCAGTGGAACAACTCACACTTCCCTCAGGTTCCTTCCTAGCCATCTGCTGTCCATCCACTGTCCCAGCCCATGGGGGACACTGGAGCTTTTGCCAGAAGGTCCTTGCAGAGGAAGATCTTCAGGACAGCTCTGCCACAAGAGCTATTGGTGGGGGGCAGGACCTTCCCGCAGCAGCATCAGAGCCGTGGCCCCGGGGGCAGCCAGGCCAGGGTGAGGAGGAGAGGGAGCTCTGCAGGGTGGGCTCAGGGGCAGCTTCCAGAGCATGGAACGTGCTCTGGAACATGGCCCTGTAACACCGCAGACCACGGGGCCATCTCCTCCCTGCCAGCCCCACACCTGGCGAGTTCATCCCACCAAAACTGTGGGCTGAAATGATCCACGGCAGAGGGGCTCAGCTCTGCCCTCCAGGCCGTGCAGCCCGGAGCGAGGGTGTGGATGGCTTAGGGCCACCAGTGGGTGGCACGGAGGCGGCAGGCACAGACTGGGCTGCCCCTGGCAGTCCCGCTGAGCAGCCAGCGCTGGTGCACGGGGTCACTTGCTGCCCGTGGCTCCAGGGGAGGTGGCAGCCCGGCGGCGGCTGTGTCACAGTGCACGCTCGGGACGGGGACACCAGGGCTGTCCCGGGGCGTCGATAAGCGGGACGCGGGTTTGGATGTGGCAGCACCGCGGGTCCAAGCAGGTGCTGACACGACCCGGGCTTCTGGCGCGGCGTGTGCATGGCTGGATTTCCGTGCCGCTGCAGCCCCGAGCAGCGCCGTGCCGGCTGTGCATCAGTTTGTTTCAGCCACTGAGGCTGCGGGACCCGCGGCCGAGGCTGTGTGGGCGGGCGGGGGCCGTCAGCCCGTGCCTCCAGCGCGTGTGACACGCGTTCGGTGTCACCCGAGTGGGAGACCGGCTG
>WAAG01006207.1:73823-84533 GCA_013390105.1 Tichodroma muraria
CCGCGGGAAGGGGCTGTGAGAAGGGGCTGTGAGAAGGGGCAGGACCACGCCCGGACACCGCATCCCCGCCGTCCATCGTCCTCTCCATATCCACCCGGGCCCTCCAGAGCCCAGCCCGGACCTGGGCCCGTCGCTCCCGTCCCCGCGGTGCCCCGGGGACCCCGCCCGGCCGGGGCCGCTCCCGGGGCGGTGGGAGCTGAGGCAGGCGCGACCCGCGGTCACCCGGCAGGAGCTGCCCCTGACCCGCGGGGGCCGAACCGTACCGGGGGTCCCGGCCCGCAGAGGGGGCCCGGGGAGCCTCTCGGGCAGCGAGAGGAAGCGGGCAGCGGGGAAACCCGGCCCGAGCAGCGGGGCTGGAGCTGCGGCCCCGCCGCTGTGCCCAGCGCCGGCCTGGCAGTGCCCGGTGGTGCAGGAGGGGATGGAGCCACCACGTCCCAGTTCATCCCTACAGGGCAAGGGAGCAGTGGGTATCACTGAACTCACCTCGGACCTGGCACCTGCAGCTGGATGACACCGTCGGGGTTTTGTGGACCATGGACAGGGGGGAAAGAGCAAATCACAGGGAGAAGGATTCTGTTCCTCCTTGAGCAAACAGGAATTGATTTAATTTATACTTTTACAGGCAATACTGAAAATAATCACAAGCCACTGCAGCCGGGTGTGGGGTGTTTACATTTCTTTAATTGAAAGAGCAGAAAGAAATATCCCTGGACTGGGAGGACTGGGAGAGGGAGATTGGGCTCTGCAGGGACCAGGCTTATCCATACATCTGCTCCTCTAGACACAGAACCAGGGGGCTGGGGCAGATTGCAGATAAGAAAAGTAAACTCTTCTTTAATGAAGCTCCCTGGGTTACACCTTGCTGTTGGCTCCCTGAAGACATTGGTAACTGCAGTTATCCCTCAGGAATCACAGGTTTGCAGGGTAAATCCACCCCTGGGGCTGTGCAGAGCCAAACTCAGCAGGATTTAATGTGAATCCTTTGAGCTTTTGGAGCTATAAGTTGCAATGATGAGAAAGAGGGGACCCTTTGTGAGACCCTCCTGCTGTCCCACACAGCTCCTTTTTCAGGCTCACCATAACCCACCTGGGGACTTGGGGATTTTGTCACTGGTTACTCAGAAGGGAATCTGGGAATTCTCAAAGCTCACCCAGGAACCTCTGCTCACATGCATTTCCATGTCAAGGAATGTTAGAGGAGAAGTTTTAGGTATAATTGAACAATATCATGTCCTTTTGGGGGCTATATAAAATTGGTGCACAGATAGCTTGCTCCAAGGAGAGGCTCAGGGACACTCACAAGTTCCTGGGTCACCCCTGCCCCCTGCATGCCTTCCTCTTGGGCATGATGTTCCAGCCCCATTTGGGATTCCGTGTTGGGCAGTTTCCACGAGCTGGACTCGCCTCTGAGGGGCTGGCAGGGTGGCCAGGAGCATGTCTGGCCCAAAGGCCAGTGGAAAAGGGGGTCTGGGACAGCCTCCTGGAGTATCCGTGCCCCAAGGTCATGCTGTGCCTGCAGGGGGGTCCTTGCCATGTTGAGGTGATGCTGGCCATCACTTTCACTCCTCAGTGGCAGGGTCCTCTCCAGTGGTGCATCAGGCCTTGGGGCACCTTCAGGGAGAGGCTGTGAGCTGCCCGTGCTCTGCAGCTGTTGCAGTTCTGTATGGAGACAGTGTGCACTGAGCCCCAGCTCCAGCTGCACGCCCTCCTGGCTCAGGGTGATGTCCCCATCTCTCATGGGGGAAGCCATGAGCAGCCTCTGGCGGGCTCCCAGACCTGTCCCTCAGAGTGTCCTCTCTTGATCCCTGCTGTCTTTGGGGGATTCTCTATGCCTGGGACCTGCATCTTGTGGTTATTGCTTTGCCCTCAAGACCTACTTTCCACTAATTTTGCTTCTTATCTTGACCAGACTGGCTATCTTTATGAACCACTGACACACCAAACTCTTCATATTGTCCTGTGCTGTCTTTAATCTCTGTGTAAACCTGCTCTTCTAATAAACCCCAGACTCCAGGGCATGATGATAATCAGTGGAATACACAGCAAACAAAGGGAAGCATCAGTATCACCTTGGGAAAATCCCAGATAAGGATCCTCCCTTGTCTGTGGGGCCTGTCGGGATATTACTTTTAAATCTCTCTTGTGGCATGGCTGATGCTATCACTGCAGCTGGGTTGGTTACCCAAACTCTGCACTACTGTGTGTTATTGGAGCATTACTGGGCAGGATGGGGAGTGTTTCCCTGCAGCCCCGAGGCAGAGCTGGGCCTGTGATGGCTCTCCAGGGTGGGGGTGGTTATTTGTGTGATCTCTGCACACTGCACCGGGGACTGAGGCCTTTGGGGAAATCAGAGTGTATTTTAGCATTTCATATCGAAAGGTTGCTCCAGAAGATGCGCGTGCTCCTGGAGCAGTGTCACAGAAACCCAGAGTGGCTGGGTTGGAAGGGACCTTAAAGTTCATCCCATTCCACCCCTCCATGGGCAGGGACACCTTCCTCTGTCCCAGGCTGCTCCAAGCCCCATTACTTAGACACTTCCAGGGATCCAGGGGCAGCCACAGCTTCTCCAGGCATCCTGTGCCAGGGTCTCCCCACCCCAGGGTGAAGAATTTCTTCCTAACATCCAATCTAACCTACTGTCTTTTAAATCTGAAGCCATTCTCCCTTGTCCTGTGACTCCAGGCCCTTGATGATCACAGGCCCCTGTGATCATCACCGTCCATCTCTCTTGTAGGGTCCCTTCAGGCACTGAAAGGCCACGATGAGGTCACCCCAAAGCTTCTCTTCTCCGGCTGAACAATCTCAGTTGTCTCAGCCCTTTGTCATACCAGAGGTGCTCCATCCCTTTGATCATCTTGGTGGCCTCCTCTGGACTGGCTCCAGCAGCTCCATGTCCTCCCTGTGCTGGAGGGGACCGTGCTCGTGGCGCTGTCACAGCAGCTGCAGAATGGGACATGAGCCACCCTCAGTCATTGACTTTGTAGGAACTGCAGGGACTGAACTCCGGGATGTTCCTACTTACCCACCAACACATCTGTTAGGATGGGACACCTCTCATCTAAAACAAGGACCAAAACTGGGAAACAAAAGGCATTTCCTCCTCAACCGTGACCCAGTCTTTGAAATTCCTGTCCCTTTGTGAGATGCCAGAGCACCCTGCAGCCCAAACAGTAAAGGACACTTGTGTGCTGCTGTTGCGAGCCTCTGATCCGGTTCAGGGGCGTTTTTGCACTTACAGTGAAATGTTCATAAACCTGATGAGGTCTTGCAGGCAGTTCTGTCACTCTGCAGAAGTGACAGCTCTCTGTCTGTGTACACACCCTCAAGCCAGCAAGGTTGGACAGATTTGCCAGGGTTCATTTGATGAAAAACACCACACACCTTCTTAGTTACTTCACCCACTAAAGAACATTGGCTGGAGCCCCCATGCCAGCTGGTCAGAGCCCTAAGAAAACTCTTGTGCTTCCAAAGGTATTTAAAAAATGCATTGAGCACATAAAAAAAAGTATTTTCATACTTCCTCATTCACCTGACTAGAAAAGCAGTGCCAGGGGGCGGGATCGATGCAGCAGTGGGGCAGGAATGAGCAGAGAGCACTGGCCTTCGGAAACTCCAGCTTTTATTCGGGAGCAATTAAAAAAAATCACAGAATCATGGTCTCTTGAGCAGGAAAGACCCCACAGGGATCATCCAGTCCAGCTCCTGGCCCTGCACAGAGCCCCCAGCAATCCCACCCTGGAAATCCCTGGGGGCAATGTCCAAACCTTCCTGGAACTCTGGCAGCCTCAGGGCCTGCCCATTCCCTGGGGAGCCCGGGCAGTCCTCCCATGGCCCCTCAAGGCTCTTCACTGGTTTTGTGTCCTTCCTCCTGACACTCCCTAAGAGCTTTAGCTCTTTCCTATGTTGTGGTGCCCAAAACTGCCCCCATGACTCGAGGTGAGGCAGAGTTTAAGATCTTAACCAGTGTTTCCCTTCTCACACGGGGGGCAGAGCCAAGTGCCACGAGTGAGCTCTAGGCTGCAAGCACTGTGAAATGCGTGTGAACAAAGAGTCTGCCACTCAAAGGAACAAACCTTTCATTTCTTTCAGAAGTGAGGAAAACCATGCTAATTTGAGCTGTTGTGAAGGGATGGGAGTGAGGGGAATGGTAAGTGAATTATAAGTCTGAAGAAAGACTGACAGAACAGCTGGAATCACCATGGCAAGATCTGGGGGTTTGGAGAGGTCCTGACTGAAAGGATCACTGGAAGAGAAAGGGAAGAACATTGGCACTAAGAATAAAGGGAGAGAGTGTTTGGAAAGCAAAGCACTGGTAAAGATAAGGTTTTGCTTTGGAACTCAGGGAGACAAGGGATATTGATGGTCAGGGTTGTTTATGTTGGGGTACTCTGGTTACAGTAACATCAAGTGGCTCTTTTTGATACAAACAAAAAGCCCCAGAGATCTCACACAGAGGTTGGAGAGCTCCAAAATAAACAGAGCTGCAGCTGGGTGTTTGTACCCAGGCCCTGAACGCACTCCCGTGGGAGAGGAGCAGCGGGGAATGGGGGAGCCTGGGGGGTCACTGGGGGACTGGGGTTCAGAGGGGCTTTGGGAGGCTCAGCCTCCTGATCGAGGCCAGGCCAGGGCCCTCAGGGCTGTGTCCAGCCTGGTCCCAGCAGCCAAGGAGAGTGGACTGCCCAGCTGAGGGGCTGCCTGCCCCAGCTTGGCTCTGTGAGCCGTAATGATGGGAAGGATGGCTGGAGTTCCCCTGAGAACAAGGCCACAGAAATATTTAGCTTGCCAACACCCACGTGCCTGCTGCTGCTGCTGCAGGGATTATCACCCCAATTATCACAATTATCAGAGGCCCCCAATAAAGAGGGCCATGAAATGAGATCCATGTACTGCTATGTTAAGAGCTTTTTCACAAATCAAGGGAATATTTTTTTCCCTTTTCAGCTCCACACCCACTGCTCCAATTTACCCCAGAAAGGCTTTTCTGGACTTTCTGCTTTCCAGGATCATGCTGCTGCTTCTTGCCCCCCTCTTCAGCCAAGCAAGCATGACAGCCTGCCCCCCTCAGAGGGTTAAGCAAGAATGGAACCTGTACACTCATAACCACTGCTGGATTTTAAAAAACACCTCCAGTTTTGCACATTTCTACTCATGCTACACAGCAACTCTGACACTTGAAAAGCAGAAACACATTAGAGCTTCAAAGCCCTACTTGAAAATGCTGTCTCCGATTAAATCTCTCTTGTAAATTGAAATATCCTACTGACATTAGGAAGCATTTTCTTAGAGGGAGATCAAACACTGGGACAAGCTTCCTCAAGAAGTGGTTGGAAGAGCCAGTGTTGTGAGCAAGGAGGCTGTGAGGGGACAAAACCCCAGGGGTTCCTCGTTTGGGGTCCCTCCTCGGAGGCAGCAGCTTGGCCTGTGTCCGTGTCACTGCGCCGGGGATAAATGGCTTTATGGGACGAGACATCCGGGACTCTGCCGTGAGACCTGCGCTGGGGCCGCTGAGGAAACCGGGTCTGACGGTGGGAGTGCGGTGTGGGAGTCCAGCGGGGCCAGCGGGTCAGTGGAGCGGGGATCCGGGACCAGCAACACCAGTGTCCGGCACTGGGATGGCCAGGCAGAATCGCGGGAATGACCGGACACAGAACCGGCGGGACACAGAACCCTGGAAGTGACTGGACACAGAACTCCGGGAGCCGCCGGACACTGGACCCCGGCGCTGACCGGACACAGAACCGGCCGGACACTGGACCCCGGCGCTGACCGGACACAGAACCGGCCGGACACTGGACCCCGGCGCTGACCGGACACAGAACCGGCCGGACACTGGACCCCGGCGCTGACCGGACACAGAACCGGCCGGACACTGGACCCCGGCGCTGACCGGACACAGAACCGNTGACCGGACACAGACCCGGCCGGACCCTGGCCCCCGGCGCTGACCGGACACAGAACCGGCCGGACACTGGACCCCGGCGCTGACCGGACACAGAACCGGCCGGACCTGAACAGCGGCCGGGCAGAGCCCGATCACGTGACAGCGGCCGGGCAGAACTCGATCACGTGACAGCGGCGCCTGACGGGGTTTCTCGCTCGCCATTGGTCCGCTTGCATCACGTGACGAGGGGGCGGGCCGCCCGCGGGCATTCCTCGCCTCTCATTGGCTGCGGCGCGNGGGCCCGCGAGCGGCGGCGGAACGCGGGCACGGGCCTGGCGGGGCCCAACACCGTGTACGTGCAGGTGGTGGCGGCCGGGAGCCGCGACGCGGGGGCCGCCGTGTACGTGTTCTCCGAGTTCAACCGGTGAGTGCGGGGCTGGGAGCGGGAGCGGGGCTCCCCACCCGGGCCTGCCCTGACGCCGGTGTCCCCGCAGGTATCTGTTCAACTGCGGCGAGGGCACGCAGCGCGCCATGCAGGAGCACAAGTAAGTGGGACAGCGCGGGGGGGACTCCCCGGGGCTGCGCCGGGCCCTGCTCACCCCCGTCTGCCCCGCAGGCTGAAGATCTCCCACCTGGACAGCATCTTCCTCAGCCGCGTGTCCTGGGCCAACGTCGGCGGGCTGCCAGGTGAGTGCGGGGAGCCCGGCGCGGCAGCGGGCGGCGGCTCTCGGCAGGACGCGGTCACTTTGCGAGGTGCCCGTGCGGCTTTGCTGGGGTGTTTCAGGCAGCGGTGGGGACGGCGACATCGCTGTCTGGGGGCTGGGCTGTGCTGGGGCTCTGCCACAGTGCAGACACGTGGTGGGATAAGCCCTGCCTGTCCGGCATGCCTGGCTTCAGCTTCCCAAAATCTCCTGGAGCAGAAGGTGTTACTAGTGCTGCCCGCAGCAGGGAGCTGTTGGTGGATTAGGCTGGTTTTGAGTCCCAAGGAGCGCACAAAAGTTTGTGGGCACCATTGTCCTCAGTGCAGGATGAGGTGAGGACAGATGGCTATGGGTCTTGTCCATTAAAATTCTGGAAATGTCTAAGGAAAGGAGGAGTTTAACGATCTGTTCAGATGCCTTGCTCCACATTAATTTTATCAAGATGTGTAGTTGTTTTTTTTATCTATAGAGGCAAGTAGTCACTTGTTGAAACTACCACAAAGCTGATGCAAAACTGAATTTGGGTCCAAGTTCAGTTCTGGCCTTCGTGGAGAGGCCGAACACTCCTGAACAGGGAGGAATCTTTCTTTTGGGATCTTCCAGTGGTTACTGGAGCTGTGACAAAGCTGTTTCTGTGCTTGCTCTTAGGTATGATTCTCACACTGAAGGCCATAGGGCTCCAGAGGTGTGTGTTCCTGGGGCCACCAAAGCTGGTGAGTGTGGCAAGGTGCAGAAGGGAGAGAAAACCCTCCAAGTGTTAAAGTTCACCCTGGAACTGGGAGAGCTGGTGGCAGAGGGATTCTTTGTGCAGGTGTGAAATGCTGGTTTGAATTAGTGTCAGCCCAAAGGGCTGCCTTGAAAATCCAAATCTCTTTAGCTACAGGACAGCAGAAATCTTCTGCTCCTGTGTTGTAGTCTCGTATCCTGATAAATCAGTTTTTGAGAGAAGAGAGGATCTTTGTTCCCTTGTCTGCTCCATCCCCATTTTATATTAATAGCAACTCAGTCTCTGATCTCCTGTTTCATGTGGTCCTTGCCAGCATAATGCCACGTCTGGACCAGAAATATGCAATCCTCAGCATTGTTGTAGTGGTTTTATTTCCTTGCAGTTTCTGCTGACTAATTGCATGGGTGGAGGGGGTGGGGACAGTGGCTCTTTCCCTTTGTGAAGGTGCAGTGCCTGCCAGAGGTGGGATACCTGCCCAGGGCTGTCTGAGCTGCTCAGATTTGCCTGCCTGGGTGTTGAGTCTGTAGCTGCTGGCAGGGTGTTTGTCATGGCACTCCTTGTGCCCCCTGCTGATCCCCTGTCTCTTTTCCAGCAAAACTACTTGAAAGCCATTCGCCTCTTTCCTGGGCCCCTCAAAAGGATGGATTTAGGTAGGTGGGTCAGGCATGGGGAGCAAAGGAACTTGAAACTTTTTGTTTCATCTCTAGACAAGGTTGCATTGCTGAGTAACAGCTTCAGCCTCTAGTTTAGGTCCACTCACAGGACGTTTTAAACATTTGTTTTGCTCTGATACACTATTAAACCCCTCACAACAGTGTTTCCAGCTCTGTTTCTGCTCTGGGGCTGCCGGGCTGGCTGATACAGAGAGCATTTGATTTTAAAACACTGAAGGCAGTTTGCTTCCAGAGTCTGCCAGTGAATTTGCTCACCATGGCATCATGGGCTGCTCCCCGAGGATGATGGGCTTTTAAAACTTTAATTATTTTCATTGGGGTTTGCAGTTGGGCAGAGAAAGGGAAGAGAATGTTCATCAGGTTGTGTTTGAGAAAGACAAAGACACTTTTCTGATTTATATTCACGAAGAGTGGGAATCTCTGCTTATGCACCTGTTAATGGTGGCTTTTGGTCTCTTCCCAGCTGTGCAGTTGCACACAGAGCCTGAGTACAAGGATGAGACAATGACTGTCTACCAAATCCCTCTGACAGGTGAGCACTGGTGCTGCAGAGAGACAGGGGAAGCACGTGCTCAGTAAGCACAAGGAAGGTTCAAGGAGCAGCTTCTCCTTGCCAGCCTGAGTAACCAGAGGTTCATTAATTTGCTTTTCTCAGGAGAAGGCTCTCATTTAAATAACAAGACCTGCTGAGTCAGGGCTGTGGCTTGTTCCTTTAGGTGTGGGTGGATGGAATGACTGAAACATGCCTGGATTTGGCTTTCTCAGCCAGCTGCGCTTTCTGCTGGAAACTGTGATAGCACAGACTTGACAGAGTTTAGCAGTTTGGGGAGAAGGACTTGGATGTGGGATGGCTCCTGAAATAAGTGGCTGGAGAATGCAAGTGCAAGCTGGACTGGGGGGAAGAGCTCTGATGCAGTTTAAACCCAGCTGTCATGGGAGAGGAAATGCTGCTTTTCTTTTATGTTTCTTTGGATTGAGTGATCTTTGTCTGTTTTTATTGGATTTGGGACAGGAAAACCACTGGCTGCTGAAAGTTCATCCCTCCAGAGTCCTGGAGCATCTCCCCAAGGTGGAAATAGCCCTAAAGGGGACACAGGGCCTGGATCCCCGAGAGCTGCACAGCAAAGCTTGGAGGAAGGAGGAGAAAGCCCAAAGGAAACAGGTGAAACACATGGAATGGCCTTCTTAACTTTAATGAGATGAAGCCAAACTAAGTACAGGAATTTGTCCTCTGAGCCATTTGCTCTCTGAACGTGAGGTCTGTAGAGAAGCTAAGATGGAAGGTTCCATGGAGAAGAAAGTGTTCTGGTACTTTGGAAGTTGGCAGAGTACTTAAAAGACCTAGAAATTGGACATGATTGGTGCTTAGGTGTGATTAGTACCTGTAGTAGTTTACTTCTGGCAGGGGTGGTGACTCCAACCTCTATCATTTAATTACAGGTGGGTGCTGGGCTGATTATTTTTCAGTCTTGGGCTTAGTTTGGCTTCCTGTATTTGAATGGGCTCCCATACTTTGTATGGGCTCTCTGGCCTTGGGTGTTCATAACATTTTGCTGCTGGGCTCCAAGTTAAGTGGATAATGTTGCTGTTAATGCTTTAGCAAATTTTGGCATGTTTTGGTTTTAAGAAAAGTGATAGTGAGTGATGATTTTTAGTAGTTTTGCTCTGTTTTACAGGTGATGAGCAGAAGTGTGCGAGGAGGCATCCTGATCTGGTGACAGCTTTTCTTTGTAAAGTAAGTTTGGACACACGGTCTCTAAACCAACACAGAACAGATGAGAGAGCAGAACAGAGTATTTCAGGAGGAAGGGACATACAGTGATCATCTATAACCACAGGATGACTTGGGTTGGAAGAGACCTCAAAGATAATCCCGTTCCATGCCCCTGTGGGCAGGGACACCTTCCACTAGATCAGGTTGCTTCAAGCCCCTTCCAGCCAGGCCTTGGACACTTCCAGGGTTAAACCATCCAGTCTAGCTTCCTGGCTATTTCAGGCTGCCCAAAATTGAAAACATATTAATAAGGGCATTGTCCAACCATCTCTTAAACACTGGCAGGCTTGGGGCATTGACCACCCTCTGTAAGGAGATATTTCCTAATGTCATCTTGCTGCAGGGATTTAATTGGAGACAGGATTTTCAAGAAGGGCTTTGAAGCTCTGATGTGTTTCTGCTTTTCAAGTGTCAGAGTTGCTGTGTAGCATGAGTAGAAATGTGCAAAACTGTTTTTTAAAATCCAGCAGTGGTTATGAGTGTACAGGTTCCATTCTTGCTTAACCCTCTGAGGGGGGCAGGCTGTCATGCTTGCTTGGCTGAAGAGGGGGGCAAGAAGCAGCAGCATGATCCTGGAAAGCAGAAAGTCCAGAAAAGCCTTTCTGGGGTAAATTGGAGCAGTGGGTGTGGAGCTGAAAAGGGAAAAAAATATTCCCTTGGTTTGTGAAGAAGCTCTTAACATAGCAGTACATGGATCTCATTTCATGGCCCTCTTTACTGGAGTGATAATTGTGTTTAACTCTTTGCAGGTTCACCCAAGGAAGGGGAAATTCCTCGCAGCTAAAGCCCAGGAGCTGGGCCTGCCAGTGTGAGTATGAGAGCCCAGCCTGGGGCAGCAGCAGCAGCAGCAGGCACGTGGGTGTTGGCAAGCTAAATATTTCTGTGGCCTTGTTCTCAGGGGAACTCCAGCCATCCTTCCCATCATTACGGCTCTCAAAACTCGGGCGCGCATC
>WAAG01006212.1:8939-37796 GCA_013390105.1 Tichodroma muraria
GATACTTAAAGCAAGGCTGTATACCTGACAGGCTGTCTGTAACAAAATGGTGGACTAAAACCAAGTGGTAGAATGAATAAAATATTAAATGGATGGCAGCAGAATGAGGAGTCTGTGGCTTGAAGACAGGAGAATTGTAAAGACTTGCGAGGAGAGGTATAAACTTTTCTTGGATGCAACTATTAAAACAAACCAAACCTTTATGATCCTTTTTATATTATACTGTGTGGGTTTTGTGTGAAATACATACTAATTAAAATGTTGAATTATACTTTATACTTTTTCTAGCACTGTAGACTTTACCTTTAGTTCTTCATTATGATATTTGAAAATACTGCATGCTTTTAAATGCTGCATGGTTTAAAAAAATGCATTATTTTAAAAACACCTTTATACTGTGGAACTCCCTAAGAATCTGTTATATTTATTAGAATCATAAAATGGTTTGGGAATCATCTAGTTCCAAACTTCCTGCCATGGAAAGCAATAGCTTTCACTGGAATAAGTTGCCCAAAGCCCCTTCAATCTGACTTTGAATGGTTCCAATGATGGGGCATGGGTAATGGAGATCTGACTGTCACCAGCTGCATCAAAATAAATGTTGATATATTTTAGTTGACATTTGTGGTCATATTTTTCTCAAATAGCTGTGTGAAAGGCATCTTTTGATCCCTTCTCCTGTTTTTTCTCCTTCTTTTGCTTAACTGCAAAGAAGTTGCATAGCATGAAACTGGATTATGTGAGACTGTGTAATTCACATTAGAGGGTGTTTCAAATTCTGCTATAACAATATGGTGCATTTGCTTTCTAAAAGGGTCTTGCCATCTGAACGCTCCTAGAGCACACAGAGGATCCAGAAGTAATCAAAGCCCTAAGACTGAGAGTTCTGTTTGTTTTTCTGTCAGACTTTCCCTTTGGATCTTACTCATTCTTGAAATTATAAAGTAGAGAGCAATAGCCCCTAGAAACTGTGTTACAATCAAAAGGTAGATTCAGATTCTCAGTTCACTAAAAGAGAAGCTTAATCTTCTCTGTCCATTACCTTCAGAGCTGCTGTGTTTCCTGCTGCTAGCCAGGAGCACGCATTTATCCCTTCCTTCCTCTCCCCAGCCACGGTGTGACCTGTTACTCACCCGTGAGGAGCTTTCACAGAGGTTTCCTGCAGCAAGCTGTGTCCCAGAGCTCAAGGAAAGCTGTTACAGCCAGGATGAGGTCTCTGCCTGCAGCCACTCATGTGCTCCAGGTGGAAGCTGAGGGTTGTGGTCTTTCCTTGACACGAGACACACTCACTTCCTTGCTCTGTGTGTGTGTTTAAATCACAAGCTTGTGCCTCATCATGAAAGGTTTTATGTGCTGATATTGAGGTGTCGGAGGAGTCACAGAATCACAGAAGGTTAAGGGGTTGGAAAGGATCTTAAAGATCATCTGGTCCCAGCGCCCTCTACCATGCCAGGGACACCTCCCACTAGGCCAGGTTGCTTGAGGCCTTTTCCCGCCTGGCTTTGAACACTGCCAGGATTGGGGCATCCACAACCTCCCTGAGCAACCTGGTCCAGTGCCTCACCACCCTCACAGCAAAGAATTTCTTCATAATATCTAACCTAGATTTGCTCTTTTTATACCCACCACTCCTTGTCCTATTACTACAGATCCTGACAAAGTTCCTCTCCTTGTAGGCCCTCGTCATATAGTAGAAGATTTTTTTGGATTCTCCTCACAACATTCTCTTCTTCAGGCTGAACAGCCTCAACTTTCTTAGCCTGTCTTCATGGGAAAGGTGTTCCAGTCCTCTTATCAACTTTAAGGCCTCCTCTGGACTTGCTCCAACTGTTCCATGTCCTTCTTATGTTGGGAGCACAAGAACTGTGCTCAGCGCTCCATGTGAGATCTCACAGGAGCAGAGTAGAGGGGCAGAATCACCTCCTTTGACCTGCTGGCCACGCTCCTGTGGATGTTGCTCAGGATTCTGTTGTTTTTTTATCAGCTGTCACCCCTAAGTTCTTCTCCTCAGGGCTGCTGTGAATCACTTCTCCACCCAACCCGTCGATGTGTCTGGGATTGCCATGACCCAGGTGCAGGACCTTGTATTTTGCTTTGTTGAACTTCATGAGGTTTGTACAGTCTTACCTCTCCAGTCTGTCCAGGTCCCTCTGGATCCTTCCCTCCAGCCTGTGGCTGCACCACAGAGCTTGGTGTGGTGAGTGAATTTGCTGAGGGTGCCTCCATCCCGCCATCCATGCCACTGATAAAGCTGTTGAGCAGCATCAGTCACAGTACTGACCTCTGAGGGTACCACCCATCATTGGTTTCCATGTGGAAAATTTGCTGTTGGACACAACTCTTTGTGGGCATCATCCAGCCAGTTCTTTATCTACCAAGTGATCCATCCATCAAATCCATGTCTTTGCAATATGGAGACAAGGATGTTGTATGGGACAGTGTCAAACACTCTGCAGAAGTCCAGGTAGAGGGTGCCAGTCGTTCTGGCCCATCCACCAACACTGCAGCACTGTCATAGGAGGTCACCAAATTAGTCAGGCATGAACAGGCCGTAAGAAGTTTGTTGTTCTAAGCTTATTTCAGTTATTTTAAGAATCTTTTAATTCAGCCCTGCTCTTAGAATTTGTACAATTACTATTACACTCCAACTCTGGTAGTGTAGAGTAACAGACTGGAGTCCACAACCTGTAGAAATGTTTACCATGCCCTGCAGCATGGACTGGATGCTCCAGTGAACATCTATTAGTTATCCTGCTACCTAATGGGAATATCTGTTTCAGGTTATTATTAAATAACCCAAAGGCTCCATACAAAGGATCCAGAATATAAAATTTTCTGCCTTTGATGGGATATAGGGCACTAAGCATGTCCAAGAATGTCTGTGCTGTAGGGATTGCAGCCAGTCTGGAAACATTCAGCAGCTAAACAGGCACTGAGACATCCTCACTGCTGAAACCTCAGTCTTCTGTGGGGCTAAGATGGCAGTTAAGAGACATTTCCAGAGGATGTATCTTGGTTTAAAACTTTGTTGACAGGCATTAGGGCTCAGATGGCTGATTTGGTGGGATAGTTCTTCTGAACTGGAGTTATGGGAACTACCTTGGCCTCAGGATGTTGTAGGTAAGTGCAGCTAAGTAAGTCAGTCCTCTTGTTTTCCTAACAAAAGGGAGAGAAAAAGAGGCACAGGGGAGAATTTACCTGATTTGCTTTAGAAATCTGCGTTAGGCTTAGTTGATTTGCCTGTCTTTAGTATTTAAAGCAAAAAGTTAATCCAGATATGACTAAACATAGGTGCCTAGTACCATCTGAGACACCCAGAGGGGTCTGTAATTTCGTAGTAGGTCTGCAAGGCATAGGTTCTATCTTTAAAAACTAATGCTGTGCTTGAAAACGCAGCCTCTCCTCTCGATCTGTCAAATACATCTGTGATGTGTCCTTTCTTTATTGAATCATAGCTACTTATGAAATCAGCATACATTACATACTGTAACACCACTTATCCCCCCAGTGAATGGTGCAAGTCATCGATTCCACTGTGCAGGACCTTCTTGAGTGACTGAGGGAAAATGGAACTATTTTACCTTTCTTTTTTTTTCTTTCTTTTTCTTCCTGTGCTTTGTTAGACCTTTATATGTACTTTGATCTCCCTTGGCACAGTTGAAGATGCCTACTCTGCAGGGTACAGACAGAGTGATATCAAAGCCATTTGTTTTAGTGGACTCTGCATCTCCTTCGCAGTGGATTTTTCCTCAGTGTTGCAGATTAGCACCAGCAAGAGAATTAAGGTGGGTAATTCCTCAGTGGTATAACATAGCCATGCTGAGCCAAAGAACTTGAAGCTAGGGGACAACTCTCTCCTGCTATTCTTAGTGTCTTCTTGAAATCAGAGATGCATCTTCCAAAAAAAAGCCACAATAAGCAAACTTGGAAAATATAATCTTGCAAACTGGTTACGCACACCTCATCAGGTACATTTCGCAGTACACAACCTGATTTAGCAGAAATAAGATCTGTGTGTGGTCTCAGTGATCTATTCAGAATAACCATGGGTTTTGCTGTCAGCTGGTTAATCATGGAGTGGGTGATTTAGATGTGCTCACCATCATTACTGCAATGAGATCTTCTTGCCCTGCATTCAAAATTACAACAGGGAATCTTCTGGGCCACACATGCAGCAAATATTTTTTAGGTCTTGAGAAGGATTTCACTGTTTAATTTTACATGCATTACATTTTTAAAGATTAAAACAGATAACATATATAATTTCTTTTTAGAGTGCTAGAAATCCCTTTGAGTCAGCTATTCCATATTATCTCTGAGTAGACATCAAAATTGTTGCCTAAAAGGAGAGTAATTAAAAAATCTTCAGGGAAAATGGTTTATAAGATACTTGGAGGCTGTGAAATCAGAAGCTACGCCACGGAGGTCTGACAGTGTATGCTGGCTGGCACTTTTTCCTCCTCAGTCAGGTAGTTCCAGTTTCTCCCACAGTCATGCGATATATGGAAAATGATTTTACATGAACCACATTATGACTCTGCAAATGAACACAGTGTGGAGACACAGTCTTCTAGAATATCTTGAGAAATGCTGCCAACAGCACACCATAGAATCACAGAATTGCTTGGGCTTGAAGGGACCTTAAAGAACACTTCAGCCTCCCTGCTAGGGACAGGAACACCTTCTACTAAACCAGTTTGCTCCAAGCTCCATTCAACCTGGCCTTGAACACTTCTGGGGCTAGTGCATCCACAGCTTCTCTTGGCAACCTGTTCCAGGGCCTCACCACTTTCACAGCAGAGAACTTTTCCATAATATCTAATCCAAACCTATTTTCCTTCTGTTTAAAGCCATTCCTCCTTGCCCTGTCACTACCTGCTCTTGTAAAAAATCCTTGTCCATCTTTCTTGTAGGATTCCATCTTCTATAACCATTTATCCAGGTTTGATACTTTAATAGGAAATACCATCCAGTTAATTTTCTTGGTGCCTCAAGCTCATAGATTCATATCATCTGCAGCATCCAGGTTGCAAGCAGAGATCTGGCAGCAGGAAGCAAATCCCTTTAGAAAGTTTCCACCAGTGATTTTTCTTTTTTTTCCAGTATTTTTTAGACAGGCTTTCACAATGTCCTGCAAACAGTACCAGCTCCTGAAAGAACTGTCATGGCTTATGAGCATTACGTAGCTTTGCACTGACATTTTGGGATGGAAGTGACATTTGATTGCTGTGACCTTGTTGTGTCTTGTGATGTTCCAGTGCAAAATGAGAGCCTCATGACATGCCTCTTTGATAAATAAATGGCAGTTGAATGCCTTCATTCCACATGTCTCTCTCAGTTAATACTCCATATTTTGATCATGTGGCAGTCCATTCACCTGAGGTCTTTTTCCTTTCTTATTTTCAGATCATTAGACAAAGGCAAAGTTCATCTTGTTTGCTTTGTGCATGAAATAGTGTCCTGTGCTGTGTAAGTGGGTTCCTGTTTGGAAGATTTTTTTCTCGCTGTTTGGTGGTTAGAGGCAGCTCTCTGTCACACAAGGAACTCACTTCTAGGGGGATTTCTCTATGCAAAGAAACCTTTACACCATAAAACAGTAACTTTTAAGTCCCGATTTAAAGGCAGAGGGTTGGTCTTTAGTTTAAAAAAGAAAAAGTTTAAATTGCATCACAGCAGCAACTTTGAAAGTCATTCCCTTCCCTTCAGCTTTGCTGTTTTGTTCAGTTCTTTATAAAAATGCAAGAACACCCTAAAAAAGGAAACGTCTCCCTCCTGGAAGCTGGCGTTTGACCTTTGCAGGGCAGTGAGCTCTTTGCCGACAAGTGCAGAATGCAAACATTTTGGATGCATCACTCCCATCTGTTTTCCCAGAGCCCCAAAACCGTGCCAAGGAGTGACCTCCATCCTCCTGGCTACCACTTTCCCTGTGGAGAAGGGCTCTGGGGTGAGGTCCCTCTGCCTGTACATCAAGGGCTGCTCGGCAGCCATGGGCTTGAGCAGATCTGGGTGCTGGGGCAGCTGTTGCTCTGAGCGGTGCCGCCGCTGAGTTGGGTAACCATGGCAACAGCATCACCGCCAGCATCCTCCTCCTCCTCACTCGGCTCTCCTCCTCCTCGGCATCATCAGGAGCAGCAGCAGCAGCAGCAGCAGCCCTGGCAGGAGCCAGAGCCCGGCAGCCGAGGCTGCAGCCAGCTGCTGCCACCCCCTACCCGCACCGGCACCCGGTCACAGCCCCGGCCCCACTGTTCCTGAGGGGAAAAGGGCAGAGGGAGCTGAGGGAGCTGCACTGCAGAGGGATCCCAGACAACCCAGGTAAGACTGTGGGGCTGCTCACAAACTCCCCGGGATTGATGTGCTGTGTGTTTGTGTGCGAGTGTTGGCTGTGAGTTTTCCAGCTTGCTCCTTCCAACAGCAGTGTGATGACAATTCCAGGCAAGCATGTTCTCCAGCTCATGTTCCCCATCCCTGCCATACTGTCCCTCTCTCTTTCCTCCACCCAGATACATAAGGAATAGTAAATAATACTCTGAAAGGTTGTTAGAAAATGGGATGGTGGGGGGGCCCAATGTGATCAGAGTGGGGAACGGCTGCGCTTCTAAAATAAAAGTGGGCAGCAGCAGCGGAGCAAAGGTTGACGTGGTAATTAATAACCCCTAAAGAAAAAAAATTATGCGACAATGCACTTCTGTGTCTACCCACTCTACAAATAAATCTCTCTCATCATATTCAGCAAAGAGAATGAAGAGATGAAGAAAAACAGAGAGGTTTATGAATAGACAAGGCTAGAAACCTCACTGCAGCCCACAACTGTCAGATTCACCTTAAGTGCTTTAAAACCAGACTAAATTATTACAATATCAATGCAGTCATATCTGAGAATATAGGTATGTATAGAATTGCAAAAGTACTGCTTTTAAATCTTAATACCTCCTAAGAAATAAAAAAAATAAAATTATCTTAAAGATGTGCGTCTGATGGCCACACAGTAAAAGATGTTCGCTTCATCTGCTGTGAGAAAAGCATGTAGTGGGTACATTTCAAAAGGTAGGAAAAATAGTTCTGATCCAAAAACACATGAGGACAGTCCTTGTCATTTTATAAACAGAAGAGATACAAAGCTTTGGAGTGTCCTTGTGCAGGCAAATAGATGTGGATGAGTGTGTATGTCTGAGGAGCACGAAGGGAGGGACAATAAGAAGTAAGTTTAAGCCAAGTGTTTAAGCTGTGAGTGTTTGTTGTGTAATGACTGCAGAGAGCTCTTTCCACTTCCACAGAACTATTTTTATTTCTTTGTTTGTTTGTTACTGTCAGCAGTAAGGAGAAAGAGATCTGATGCTTGTGCTGTCTCTGTCTCCTCTACAACCCTATTCTTCCTCTCTGGTGTCCCTTGTCCTCCTTAAATCATCCTTATCTGTGTAGCTGGAAATGCTTCCTAATTCAAACATGGGGATAGTCTGTGTATGACCCAACACAATTACTCGTATACTTGTGTGTATATATATTTATATGTATATGTATGTATATCCTTGTACAAAGGTTAAGAGGCACCTGTCTCTCATGTTCAACCTGATTTGAAAATCAGAGTGGTTTTTGGTCCCAGTCCTGCATTTTGCTACATCTGTAGATCCTCCTAAAATCAGCAGGAGCTGGAATATAATTTAAGTTTATAGGTACAGAACAGAGGGCAGAATTGTATCACCTTTTCTATATGTTTACAAATATTCTTCTCCTGCAAGCTACGGAACAAGGAATTTGGGTAGGCAGGACCTCATGTCCAGTTCTTATACAGAAGTGCTGTAAAAATCACCTAGGAATTACGTTCCATCCCAAGGGAAATTGATAAGGTAAAGGACAGAAAAAGAAAATATATGCAGCTATTTGGAATCAGTGCTTCGATTTGAAACATAATTTCTTGAGGAACTTGACCTCATCACAACAGGTCTTCTCTACAAGAAGCTTTTTGATCCATGGTAATGACAGTGCTCAGACACCAAGTTTAAGTGAAGAGGATGGATGGATACTTACATTAATTAAACTAAAGCACTGTTCTTAAGAGTCTGGGCACATCACATGGTGTATTTCTGCATGAGATTTAGTGTTTGCTTCAAATTCAGAGAATATTTAAATCTTGAGACGTCTTTGTAATAAAAGAGAGGGAATAAAAATGCCTGTCAAAATGCCTGTCAAAAGAGCACAAACCTCATCATGTGACACTGAGACACCAGTAACAGAGCCACAATCCTGTTTACATGTGTTGCAGAGATGTACCGTGCATAATCCAGGGGCCGCTCAGTGAGGTACAGGGCAGTGACCCTCCCATCATCACGAGCAGATGATTGAAGGTCAGAGGGCTCTGCGTGTTACACATTAACACTCCTCAAGTATTCCTGCACAGTCCTACTTTGCTGCTAGCGGTGGGCAGGTGATTACAGAGAAGACAGAATTCGTACATGGACTTTTGATTGCTACAGGGCTGAAAAATTCTGTTAGAAATGACTCCGGGTAAGGCAGGGAAGCTTGATGTTTTCATGAGCATGCTTAGCCGTAGAAGTCCTCTGTGGAGGGCTGATCATGGAAAGTCAGGGCACTGAGGCTGGTATCAGTGGAAACAGCAAGGATGTTCCCCACCTCAGATATCCAATATTTAATTCTCAGTGTCCTCCAGTCCTGCAGCTCTTTCCATTGCTTAACCTGGAAAGCTTAGGAGAGATATTTTTTCATTTTGCCTTATGGCTTTTTCTGTTATATTTTATTAGTTTAGTAATGGATGGGAGCACAGTCTTTCTTTTGTTTTGTGCATAGCTGTTAAGAGCTGTTCCCTCAATGCTCACTTGCTGTTCACTAGCACAGTTCTAAAGGGAAAAAAATTATATCTCATGATATACCAAAGAATCTTTTAAAAACTCGCTCCTGATTTTCATTAGTCACCCACTGTGGCTCTCAGAGCTCAGAACAAAAGAAGACTTATACAGTAGTTGCTGTTCTAAAGTCAGCATTTGCCAACAGGTTGAGGCAGGAATTTTGGAAATCCTGCAGCCAGGATTTGGCTGGTATTTTTTTGTTTGTTTGTTTGGTTGGTTGGTTTTTTTGTTGTTGTTTAATAAGGAAGATGCTTTTTTCCAGATCCTGCTCTGTAGTAAGATGCAGCAAAAGATGATTTGAAGAAGAATGTTGTACCTTGCCTTTAGTTTAACAATGTCATTCATTTTATTTTGAGCCCATGTGTGCAGTGCTGTTTATTGTTCTATTCAATAATCACACTGTTATTTTCCCTCTTGCAATATTATGTTTTTTTCCTTTACACACTACTGTGATTGGCTAGATACATTGTTTAATGAGGCAGACACTTAACCACGGAAAAGTTTTCCCAGTGAGGAGGGGGATGATGGGATCTTTACATTAGAAACTGGACACTGCTATGTCTGTTTAGTTCCCTTAAAATTATGTAATATAGAAATATTGATATAGAAATAACCTTTTTTTTGCCAGTTTTTGTCTTCATGCAGAGTCAGACTGGTCTTGTTGGGTTCTCTTAGTCTAAATGACACCCATGATGATGCAATGAGAACCTTTGTGTCCACTGAGCATCATTGTGTCCACACCCCATCAGCATGGGGAAGGTTGCAATTCCTTCCTGGTCTGTTGGCTCAGGTGGTGTAAGTTTTTGGTTTCTTTGCTGTGAAACCCCTGGGGTCCATCACTTTCCTGGCTCATGGTTTGAAACCTCCTTCCCCCACTGGTGAGACAATCTTAGTGTCTGTGCTTCTCCCCAGCACAGCTCAGACAGAAGTGTATCCATGAGCACAAACAGTGCAGGTGTCTCATTTTGTGTGTATTTCCTCTGGTCTCCCCTGTACCCAGTTCCCTCCCTGTCATGCTGGTAGTGCCTGACATGCTGCAAGAGCCTCAGGGCCTGTGATGTATCATGACTTCAGCTAACACTGCTCCAGGGGGGAATGGGCTGAAACCACCTGGGCAGTTGTGGCGGCTGGACTGATCCTCCTTCAGAAGGTCAGCACCGTGACATGCCTGATCTCAACTTGTTGGGAGAGTGAGTCAGAAGCTGGCTTCCTCCAAATGTTCCAAATCCAAGAGGATATGATTTTATTGTCTCTCTAATCTTATTATTAGTGCCTGCAATATTAAGGACTCTGTTATTCAGCAGTTTTATTTCTTCCCCATTCCACTGCTGCAGATGAAGCATACAAACAAAGTGTAAAAGGAAGAATTTCTTTATTTTGTACACTCAGATGCTGCTGACATCCACGTGCTGTCCCATATTGAAAAAGAATACCTTTTGTGGGGGGGGAAACTCTCTCTGGTCCTCCTACAAATCTGCCAGAAATCTCATGGTATTTCTGCTTCTCTCTCGGGTCCAGACATGCCCTGATGAGGATTCTCTGTTTCTGTAGCCCCCACACTTCTGACCTGGGTATGTTTCAGTGCTAAGATAATTTTCAATAGTTACAGAGGAGCTCATGAAATTTACTTCTCTTACTGCACAGGAGGCACTGTAAATGCAGTATCCTGATATGCTCTTCCTACCTGTTGTGTTTTCTCATCCTTAGGATCATGCGGATATGACAACATAAGCAATACTTTGACCTTTTCCTTGTATATATACCCACTAAATTCTTGATTTTGTGGTAGTATATCTAGTGTGTATATCGGTGTATATATATTTATGCATAACATGTATATCTAGTAGTTATATTCATCATAATTCCTTTTTATTTATTCTTAGCTATGTGGTGTTGTCATGGGTAGCTAAGACCTTGTGCACTCTATTGGAATTTAGAGGTGAAACTGCAGGTATTAAACAACAGACTTATACTGAAAATGCATAGCAGTGCTGTGACAGTAATTTGATATTTGTCTTATTTGCATGGAAACTTCGAACTTTGGTCACTGGCTTTTGAGGATTCACAGAATGCAGCACAATGTGGGACTTATTGTAACTTGGCTTGGTAGGGACTACCTTTGCCATTAAGACCCTGATGCCACCATTTAGCAGCCTGGGGAGGACCAGGCTCTTTCTTGGTCCTGTTAGTTGGGCAAAAAATTCTCACCATTGTATTGCTGTGCAGATCTGCATGACTGGGAAGGAATCCAGCTCTGCACCATCTTCTAATGTGTAATTTTGGTTTCTCTCATTGTTAACATTGCATTTATTTCTGAGGCTGGCAAGCACAGTCCCATTACCTTTTTATGACCCTAAAGAACGTGAGTATTATTTGGAGGATGTGGCTTGAGTGAAATGTTGCTTGTATATTGGTCAATTTGTCAACCTGTACTGCCAAGACCATTGTGACAGTAGGAAAAGCAATCCTGTTGTAAGAGAATGATTTCTTAAAGAACAGAGCAAAAGGACCAGAATTTCCATCCACTGAATCCTAGACAAGAGAGGTGTTTCTGTATGAAAACTTCCATCTCTGTTAAATTATCTCCTCGTTTCCACTCATAGTCTCTTGTTCTGCTCAGTGGCTTTGACTTGACCTCATTGCAGGGAGATGATGCCTGTAGAGTATGTAATCTCATATTCTTGCTTAATAGGCCCTTGGCTTGTAAGTGTCAGCTTTGAAGGTGTCTGTATGAAACCACTGATTTTATCTGCATAAAAAACTCTCCCATTTGTTTCACAGGTGATGGGGCATAAAGGGGCAACACCCACTTTTGGGAGATCACATCTCTTTGTATGCCACTTTTCCAGATTTGTGTGCTCCAGGATAAACTCAGGTTCTTACCAGAATTTTGGTTTCTGCAGAGGACTCTGGGCTACAGGTTTTGAGCTGGCAGTCTGCCAGTACCTGTAGCAACTGCTCCCCCTCTGTGTGATTGAGCACCTGAGTGCTGCAGGTACTGGCTCACATCTGCACAGCTCCTCTGTGCTATTAGGGCCCAACTATCCCACGTCATAGGGCATGAGGATCTCTGTGGGACAAGGCAGATGGATTTCATTACAGCTGAGCAGTGTCTGCTGCTGCAAGTATCTCTTCTTACAGGCACTTACAGAGTACACTTCCCTGCTTAATAAACCTGTTCTACAACCTGCAGTCACACAGAGCTATTTATTTTCTTTTCCTGCCTGTCTTGGTTTAAAATCTCAGCTGAAAACTTCTAATTTCTGTTCGTGCCTCATTGTTTTCTCTCTGTTTCCCTCTCCCTTTGCAGCTGTGCTTAGGCTGAGCTGTGTGAGGGTGCAGCTTGCCATGGTAGATGTTAGAGGAAATAAAGTCTCATTGTGTGATGTTCTAGACTGCTTTGCTCCACAGCCATCCAGCCTTTGCACCACTGGAGGCTGTGGGATGTTTGCCATCTGACCTCAGGAACAGCAGGAGTCATCCCCATGCACAAAAGTCTTTTCAGAAGGAAAGATAATGCACAAGGCTGTGAAGAGATTGTTGTTTGAGAAAGGCATGGAAGCCTGAACCCTCTTGGTCGAAAAGCTTTTGTTGGCTGCCATGGATGGATCAAAGTCAAGCTGCTGGTTTTGCCTGGGATGTCACAACCACCTGAACATTCCTTGTCTTTGCTTGGGGAACCAAGCAGCAAAGTCAGGGGCATTGTGAGGCAGAAGAGGGACAAGGCAGAGAGATATTATTTCATCAAGGCTACTCTCTTTTGAAAGAAGTCCATATGGATGAATGGATGAAAAGGAGATGAATAATAATTCCAGAATGTTACGTGAAAAGGCCTTAGATGTGTTCTTTCTTTTATAATGGGAAAGGGAGGAATAGATTTTGGATTGCATCAATTCATTTGTATTGCTTCAATTCTTTTGGATTGCATCAATTCCTTTGTCTGAAGAGGGAAGAAAGATTGTTGCGAAAAAAAAACAGTGAAAAAAACTAGTAAGAAATGATCATCAGACTCTTGCTAATTTTTAGTAGCACTGTAAATTAGGCCTTGTTTTCTTTAGGTGCCTCGTGTTGGTAGTGGGTGACATTAGTGCTTTAATAAACTTGCTGTTCCTAGGAGCTCATTGGTTTTGTGCAGCTAATAATAATACCGATTGAGAAACAGAAGGTGGGGTAGCTCAGCATCAGACATCGGAGCGCAGAAATAGTCACTGCTAGCTGAACTAAAAATACACACCAGCATAACCCTCTTGCCTACAGCAGCACATGCTGAACACACTTTGGATGCTGGCAGTGGGGGGAATGGCTTCCCTTTGTTTTTGGCAGCTGCTGGATCTGCAGTGCTCTGTGGTGATTCGTTTGTGTGACTGCCTAACGCTACCTTAGGTGTGCAAGGTCCCTCAGAGCAAGTTAATTAATATCCTTGGAAAGTTAATTATTATCCAGTCATAAACAGACTGTATAGAGCTGCATCAGAGGACTTGTTAAGCCAGTTTGTCCCAGGGTGGGACTTTGTGATCATGGAATCACCCAACGACACGGGAGTGACCGGCAGCAGCGACCGAGACGTAACCATGGCTACTCTGTTCCTCTGCTCCCCGCTCCTGTGTGGGGACAAACAGCAGATGTCGAGGTCGCTGCTGAATTATGAGCCTTGGAGTTATTGCTGCACAACGTGGTCAAAGAGATTTACCTAATTTTTTTCCTACCGCCTCCCAGGGTTTACCCAGTCTCTCTTTGGGCTCTACATGGGTGAAATTCAGTTTAGCATGTACAAGTTTTTCTGCTATGAGCTTCAAAATCTCCATGACAATAAGCTAAAAGTGGCCCAGATGTAGTGGGGATAGGGTGCCCTGAAATAGGTTAGTTAGATGAAATTAGGACACATCTAATGCCAGAATCAGCAGTGCAACATGGATATCTGCTGCATCTTGTCAGATGGTAGATCAAAGGTGAGCAACGCCTTGTAGATGAATCATAGAATCATACAACAATTTAAGTTGGAAAAGACCTTTAAGATCATCAAGTCCAACCTCTAACCTGGCACTGCCAAGATGAAGAAAAGTGCTTGTGAAAAGAGGGAATTAATTGACTGTGTTGAGCACAAGTGATGAGACATTGTCTCCAGATAAAGGATACAAGCACAAAGTGCTGAGACAGTGGAGACAAGAAGCAAGGCCTGAATGCTCTAATTTGAAATTACTGCATTATGTGTAATAAAACCCAGCCGTGGTGGGACTCCTTCACTTGTTTGAATACTGAGACACCTGTGCCAGGAATGGACAAGGATGTGGCTGTAGCTACTTTGGTCACCACACCTGCAGGTAGGAGGAATACAAGGGCTGCATCATCATTCCTGCCTTGCTTCCCCTCCCAAAGTCAGATGCCTGCTTGCTGTACAAGCACAGGTGCTTCCCTCAGAGCAGAATGTGTCAGGATATTGCATGAAGAAATGTCAGCTAACAGAACTGGTTTAATGAGTTCCAACACAGAGGTAACCCCTTTCCACCTGAGCTTTTTTTTTTGTTTGTTTTTCTCGCCAGGGGTTCCAAGGCCATTGATCTCCTTTGTGTCTCCTCTGGGACTCTTTGGAGTTTGAGGGTTCAGCTGGAGACAGACCAGGCAAAGCACAGAGTTTTTTTCTCTTGGGATAGGTGTTTCTTATGTGGACTTCTCTGAGTTGAAGTTACCTTAATAAAGGGAGCACCAGGAATGACAAGCTTCCTTGCCTGTCTTTCTTAGCCAGTCTTAGCTTCTTTCTGGGACTGCTATTGTACTTACTCTCTGATGAAGTGAATAGCAAAAAGCTATTTTTGTTCACAGGATAGTTTCATAGGATAATTTTGGTTGGAAGGAACATCTATTCCAATCACCTGCTGAAATCAGGGTCACCTCTGGGGTCAGACCAGCTTTCTTAGGGTTTTATCTTGTCCAGCTTTTTATACATCTATAACAGAAAGTGAGTGGCCTCTAAAGTTTTCTGTATTGTCAAGACCAGGGTCATCAGGGTCTTTCAGAGAGAGTTTTGAGAGAGACAGGAGGTCTGGCAGCATGTGTAAAGAGCATTTCCATGAGGACTTCTGACCATGGAGATATCCAGGGGAAACTGGCAGCAACTCTGAAAGGAGAGTGGTGTGGAGAGCATGACAGAGGTGAAAATGAACTTATCAAAAGCCTTCTTGGGCTGTCAAGGGCAGGTTTATTCCTCAGCATAAGTGGCTTCCTCTGGGGACTTGTGGAATACGCAGTGCCGGGGGGAAAGTGCTGACGCTCGCAGTGAAGTGGGTCTGGCTTGCCCTGTGTCTGTATGTGGTAGATGACTGTTCTGGGAGATAATGCCTCAGGTCAGTGACTTAATTATGTCTGGTTTGGAAACCTTTTTACCATACCTGAGATAACTCAAGGCTTACAGGATGGAGTTTGGAAGAATCATCTTGTTCAGCAGCAATAATCACCAATTATTAAGAAAAGATCACCTTACTTAGTCATTTCCCACTGGTCTCATCTCCCCACAAAACTCTCTTTTCATAAAAGCTTTTCTTTCAGGACCAGTGCCACTGATAATCAGTGCCACTGAGAACCCTTGCATCACAGGAACATTTTAAAAAGCGTTTGAGGGCCAATTATATAAATGTTTCCTATTTTGTAAAACAGCTTGGGACTTGTAAACATATTAAGTCCACATAACTCTAAATAATTCATGATGATGAATTATTTACTTGTGTAAGCTGTGTTTTAAGTAAGGAAATTTTTTTCCTAATATGAGGGGAATCAAGATATTTTAGATAATTTTGAAAGAAGTAGCTGTCATTTCACTCTTTTGCTTTTTTTGTGTTCCAACTGATTTTTCTTATGAGTCTGTTCTTCAGGAGTGGCTGATACCAGGTCTGTAGTGTGTGAAGGTGACTTCCTCAGCACCAAAACCCACAAAACCTCTCAGCCGAATAAGGTTTATCAGAAATCAAGGAGTTCACTTCATGCTGTAGATGTGTGAATGGCACATTTTAGAGCTTAGAATTTTAGAATAATTGTTTATTTTCCAGATGAAATTGAGGACAGCAATTTCAATCCATGTAGAGTAAAGTAAATATGATTGCTGTTACTATGGAGTCCTTTGTATGCTGCTTTTGGGTTTGAGCCTTATTTATGAGATTATTTTGAACTTTGTCCCTTTTGTGTGTATATATATATAAATATATATATTTATATGGATCATTCTGTTGCATTTTCTTTTCTCTCCCCTTCCTTCTCCCTCAACAACAGATGATTTTGAAGACAGCATGAATGAAACAAAATGTTGGCGTGGTTTAGCTGAATTTCCTGACAAGATAAACATTAAGTTAAATGTGAGACATATGCCTTAGTGTGTGACTGTAATTTTATAGGTTCTTTTATATGTTATGGTTGGCAACAGAATCCCTGTAGCCTATTCTGGCTAGAAAGAACAGTATTTCTTAGTCTTAAGATGTGATTTAAAATCTGTATATGCTAGCAGCTATACCATGTGAGTGCTGAAGTGTATCTTGGTTGTAAGTACTGTCCATTCCAATTCATCTTATAATCAAAGATGGTTATTCAACCATGGTGCATTTGTGATGAGGATAATATTCTTATCAGAAGTCCTCTTTTCTGCCTTCATCCCACCTTTGGAGATAGACTGCCTGGAGGTGATGCCCCTCCATTTGCTCCCACTGTGGAATTCAGGCTTGCATTGGGTGAAATATTTCCTCTGATTACTGCAGAGGTACAAAATTAAAGGGATACTGGCTCTAGCTCATCCTGTGAGACTTTAGTTTGTGCAGCCAGACCATCAGAGGATAAATTCTGTGCCCTTCCCCAGCCCCCTTAATTTTGGGGACCACTTGCATAATCTTGGAGTACTTTGAACTGCAATGAAATTTGCTCATCCCCCCCTCACATTCCCACAAGGATCCCCATGCTGAAATGACTTTGATAATTCTTTGGTAATGTTCAGGCCTAGGAGTGCATTTTGTCTGAGATCTTGATCATGAGTGGAATTTTTATTTTCCATTAGTGGAACTAATTTATTTAGTTTACTTTAGTAGAATCAACTTCATTCAAAGTAGCCACCAGCTTTCTTATTGTGGACGGGGCAGAGAAATAGATATTTCTAAGGCACTACCCAGATAACTCTTTTAAAATTCATGCTTTAGGACAGAAAAATCACGCTCAAGCTTTGACTTCACTGTCTGAACAGGAGCCTGGACAAATAGTTGAGGAACAGCCATTTGCACTGTAGATGTATGTCATTTTACCAAGTGTAAATTTATTTATTGTCAAAATATGGAACAGGGGACAGACATCCCGAGCCTTATCCCTCTTTTCCAAGCACCCTTCACACTTGTCTTTATTGCATAGTGATTTTTTGTTTTCAATCAATCCTACACATTCCTACTGCCTTTGCCATTCAGGTTTCCAGTCTGTTCTGGCATTTTGCATGGCAAGACCACATTTCCTGTGATCTGCCATCATGTTCCTCTGTGTGATGCCCCACTCTGGACTCCTGGCTAGTTGCTGGACTAGCACAGGGAAAAATAATGAAGCAATCCTAGCATTGCTTCACATTATGCATACTAAAGGATTTTGATTCTAAGATATAATCGGGGAGTAAACAGCATATTTGGAAAAAATGTAGCCTGTTCAGAAACAGCATTTGAACTTGAAAGATGCAAAGATCCGTGAGCCAGCTTGGATAACAGAGGCATAGTAACTTGCTTAGCCTTGCAGTGCCCAGATGCAGCAGGACACCACTGGGATGCATAGCTGTTGGGAAGGGTGCTTTAGCCCAAGCAGAGCAGCATCTGGTCCTTGCCCCTGAGAGAGCTGGTTCAGAGACAGCTCATGCACACCTCTGTAATGGTTCAGAGATGCAGTACCCTTTGTTTGGAAGAGTAATTTAGCACTTTGTGTGGGTGCATTTATGGGAACACACAGTTCTCCTTAAAGAAATAGGCACGCTTCTGGTATTTGCAGAGGTTATGGCTGCACATTAAGAGAAAAAAAAAAAACTAGAAACACATTTAGTTGAGGAAATTTCCATTATTCACCAGCAGTTCTTATTTGTATCTTAATAGCTTGTTCTGTGTGGGGAAAGAAGAGGAGTTGGAAGCTGATTTCCAAATGAACTATGTCTGGTACTTAGTAAATCAACAAACTTGTGGAAAGAATTGTGTCTGAAAGTCTAATTCCTACAACTGCTATTAGAGTGGCAATAAGAGAGGCTGAGGATGTAAGGATATAGAGCTATTGGAAATTGTCCAAAGGAAGGCTGTGAAGATGGTGAAGAGCCTGGAGGGGAAGCCACACAAAGAGTAGCTGAGGTCACTTGGCTTGTTCAGGCTGAAGAAGAGGAGGCTGAGGGGAGAGACCTCATCGCAGTCCACACTTTCCTCATGAGGGGAAGATGAGCAGCAGGCAGACCTCTTCTCTGTGCTGACCAGCAATTAGGCTCAAGAGAACAGCATGAAGCTCTCAGGGGAGGTTTAGTTTGGATATTAGGAAAAGGGTTTTCCCCCAGAGGGTTGTTGGTCACTGGAACAGGCTCCCCAGGGAAGTGGTCACAGCACCAAGCCTGATGATGCTATCACACATATGGTGGGATTCTTGGGATGTCCTATGCAGGGCCAGGAGTTGGATTCAATTATCTTCGTGTTTTCTTTCAACTCAGGACATTCTATAATTTTGTGCTTCTATGAGGCTTAGCCATCACTGTCTCTATGAGAACTCTCCCGGAATTTTCCTTTTGTTAATGTACAAAAAGAAAACAACTTTGTTCCAAAGTGTGTGGTTGCAGATTTACCCTGCCTCATGCACTGCAAATCTTTCTGACTCTTGTTGAAGTCAAGGAGAGCAGAAGTATGATGCCAGATGAGTACCTAAAGCCTGAAGTGTGTAGAATTGAGAAACAAAAATCAAGAATCTAGGGACTAAAGTAAGCCCCTGGCCCATGGCTGTCTTCCCCCACTGCACGCTCAGGCCTGTCACCCTGGGTGATGTTTGTGAGACACGGTCACCGTGCCTCTGTCTCGGGCTCCCAGGTGCCGCACACCAGCAGCTCTCACGGCAGCCGCTCTCCAGCTGGGAATGTTCTGTGCCAGCCCAGACTGCGGTGCAGAGGGGTGCTGAGATGCTTTGCTGCTGCAGATGCTGACATGAGTGGCTGTAGCTATCAGTGAAATTTGTGACCTTTCTCCAGCCTGTGATCAGACAGTCCTGCTGCACAACTGTGCTGGTGTGGGTGATCATCCAGTTGTTCCTCTCTGTAGTGGATGATATGTTCTGGAAACTTGTTCCAGAAATTTTCACTCCTGTGTCCTCAGACATTGCTAACAATATGCTAAGACAACTTAAATGTTTCCTACTCTCTCCACCACTGTGCAATGCACTGCCCAGTGAGTGCTGTTCACTTGGTTTCTATGGTTGTGGTAGGATCAACCACAGAATCCTTGAACAGTTTGAGTTGGAAGGAACCTCAAAGATCATCTCATTCCAACTCCCCTGCCACAGGCAGGGGCACCTTCCACTAGACCAGTTTGCTCAGGATCTGCAGGTCAAGAAGGTGGGTTATCACCAGGAACTTGAACTATTCATTTAAACATTTTGCTTCTTCAGTCTGTAGCACTGGAACTGCTGAGGTAGAAGACAAACTCCTCCTTTTTAATTTTAAGGGCAATATTTATCCTGTTTTGTTTATGAATATTTGTCAAGTCTCAGCACATCTACTGTAAGCCTCAAATCAGTGTTGAATACATCCTTTTTTTTCAGATCATTGATTTAATGATAAACAAAGTAATAAAGATGGTAAGAAATGCAGAATTATTATGCCTAGGTGAGACTTGTGGCACCTTAACAAAGCTGCCTGAAAGAAAAGAAATTCTCTGTTGGTGAATACAAACTAATGTACAATGGAAAGAATTAACTTAAATGATTCATAACCCTTGCTGGCCTAAAATAAACTCTGACTACTTGAGAGGAAAGAAAGCCTTCAGAAACCTTTCTATGTGTATGGGTACCTAAGAAAATGAAATCTGCTGTGACTAAATAGAATATTTGTTGTATAAGAACTGGGATGAAGATTATTTGTGAATAAAAAGCTAAATCATTCTTTTTTTGTTTTCCCTACAGTGAAGTATTTGGCAATTAAAAATGTTTTAACTTCAATTAACATGAATCTGTGGGAAGTATTGATCTAGAATTTGTCTAAGGAAAGATCTGGAAATTAAGGGATCCAGTTGAAAAGATCAGGGTTTGTTTGTTTTGAAACACTTTTTTAAAGTGTCAAAATGTAATTGTTTTAGAAAAAGAAGCTATTTACTTAAAAAGAAATCTTAAATGAAAAGTGTTGATTCACTGAGACACAGTGTTTGTGATCCATCAAAATATTTTTATTTCTGTCAAAAAGTTTTGTGGGAAATATAGGGTTTTCATTTGGAGTCTGAACACAAACACCCACCCACTCACAGACTGAAAATTTCTTGCTGCAGGTCCCATGGGTTTGTTCCCCAAAACATTGCAATGTCTCACCAGAAACATGGCCTCTCCTAAAGTGCTGCATTTTAATTTGGTCACTGTCTCCCAAGGGTCCACATCACACAAGCAGGAGGCTCCAGAAGCAGGTGACCAGAATTCATACTGGTTTCTGTGCTTTGGATTTGAGTAAAATGAATATGTTACTTTGGCTGAGAATTAAGGAAATGCTTGGCTAAAGGGTGAGGTACTCATGTTCTCAATTTCTGTGAGGTTAATGGAAAAACTTCCTATTGGGTGAGAAAGGTTTTCACTCCTGGTTTAGGTATTCAAAACTAGGTAGGACAAAGTAGTCCATGTGGCAAGATGAGTGCAGTTATGCTCTGCAGAACCAACTGCTGAGTACCTAGAATAACAGAAGAAGAAAAAATTTACATTTGTCTCTTTTATTTTCCTAAATACAGGAGAAAGATAGCATTCTGTGAAAATCAAAGGCATTATTTTGAATGTAGATTAAAGAAAACAAACAAACAACACTCTTAAACCACATAGCTTGCAAAAAACTAAAACAAATCAAACTAAACCAAAACAAAACCCCCCAAAACTAGGAAAGAATATCAGAGGAAAACTTAAAAAAAGAAAATGGGGAAGCGAGGGGAAAGTGCTTCATTTGTAGTTAGAGGATGAGAAGATGTGTTTAAAATCAGGTTTTAAACAGAGGCTGAGGTCACAGGGGCTGAGAAAATGGAAAGATTCCCACCTGGTTCATTTTTTCATCATGCAATATCTGAGAGAATTTATAAACATACCAGCTGGGAAACACATTTTCAAAATTTTGATTCTCATAGAATAGCCTAGATTAGAAGAGATGTCCAAAGTTCATTCAGCTCAGCCTTTTGTGGGAAGGGGAGACAAGTGGGGACCATGTAGGAACCTGCCCAGTCACATCTACAAAAGATCCAGAGATGGAGGCTTTACCATGACCATGCAGGGTTGTTCCAGGGAATGATTAATCTCACTGTAAAACTTCCTCTTATACAGGGATGAAACGTCTTCCGGTGTAAATTGTAACCATTTCCCCTTTCCTTCTCCATGTGGTTCCTCACACAGAAACACTGTCCTCTTTGTAGTTATAGTTACTGGAATAATGTGTTGAGATTCCCCCTGAGGCTTCTCTTCTCCAGGGAAGAAATCTCCTTCTGTCATTCCTCAGAGGTCAGGTCACAGCACTCCTCTGGAGCCCTGCCCGTTTTTGTCTTTCTTGAAATATGGGGACCAGATCTGGACACACTCTGATCACCACTCTCTGAGTGCAGCCTTTTAGCCAATTTCCTGCCCATCTTGAAGACCACACATCCAGTCTGTATCCTGCCAGCTTGTCCCATAGATGCAATTTGTCTGATTTTTAATTTCAGGATGATTTTCACCTTTTCATTGAAGACTCCATCATTGGTGGTGTACCACTGCAATGTGGTATTTGTCTCCAGTATTCTGAAATGAAAAGGTGAACTCCAGCATCTATTCCTTGGGTCATAAACCCCAATCCATATGTAGAGATGTTTCTAGGATTTTTTTTTTTGTGTGTGTGTGTGTTTGTTTCTATCAGTACTGAAATTCTTAGGTCATAGTGCACATAACACTAGGCTTTAGTACATGAAACACATATTCTGCATTTGCTTTTTAAATGTCACAGTGCCTTCCTTGCTAAAAGCATTCAGAAAATCTGGGTTCGATACTGCATTAGGAAAAAAAATAATAGGAAACAAGAAATATTCAACCCAACCTGTTAATTAACATCGTTAGGATTTTTTTAGGGGTTGGGATTTTTTTAGTAAAAATTAAAGTTCTGTTTATTTAGTGCATAAGAAATAAGAATGTTGAACTCTATGTGAAAAAGAGAGAGGAGGAAATGCAAAGGTACTGCAGAATGCCAGGGCTCAGTATATGCACAGAAAAATAAGATACTTGTGACAATGGAAAACAAAACTAGAAACATTTTTTCTCTTCTGTCTGCATGGAGAAATTGTCCTATAATAAATCAATTACTAGCAATCTCTTCTTCTGGGCTCAAAGCAGACCCATCTGCATTGCCACAGTTGGTTAAAACATTCAGTGTCTCTCTCAAGAAAAACCCCCATTGTGCAGTAATAGGATTTAATATTTTTCATCACCATGTAGCTCTGATTGTAAAAAGTAATTGTTAAAAGCCCCAGTGTTTACAATGACAGGTTTAGAACAGGAAGGCTAAAGGTAGCAAATTTCCAATGGGCATTTTCCTTTCCTTTTTTCTTTCAGCTTAGAAACACTTCACAGCTTGTCATTCCTCTTTCCCCTCTTTGCCAGCATCTTCCATGGCCTCTCCTAGGTCTCATGTAAAATGGAGGCAGAGCTGTGTAAAATACCTCTCAATATAATGGACTTCTTCTTGGGCCTGTTCTTATCCCCTGTCCCATAAACAGGTTGCTGCAGAAACAAGGGAAATTGTTTCATAGACACTTCTCTGAAATTGTGTTGTTCCATTACTGCTTTGTGTTAGTGTGCCCAGGCATAATTCCTGAGTGGAACACGTCCTGATTTCAGTGGTGCTTCAGGAGGTTTGTCCTGCCTGTCTCCAATTTCATGGACATGTGCTGACCATTGCCTCCTGCTGTCTTGCACTCTTCTCCTCTGTCCTTGTCTCTGCTGTCCCTGCATGGGAACCTGCCACAGTTCTGTCATAACTTGGAGTCAATCCCAGCAAACCACCGGGCTGACTGACAGGTACTGCTCCCAGGGATTTGCCTTTTCTTTTGCCCTTCTTCCCATTAGACAAGAACAAAAAGCTATGATAACTTGTTTCTGGTTTTGGAGGGTACTTCTTCCCTTTCAGAATTGAATCTTCTCCCCTTTCATTCAGTTCGGGAAGGATATTCTTGATCTGGGTCTATCCTTGTGTTTTTTTTGTGCCAGAGGCTCAGCTCCTTCTCTCTGTTGATTGATTTCTCTGTCTCTGTAAGCACGTTCAGCTCTGGGTGCTGAACAGGTCTGAAGTGCTGCAGAAATAAACATAATACCTTTACTGAAAGCTGTATCCCTTTCATCTTAGGTGTGCTTGAGATTGCTGTATTTTCTGGAGAAAGAAGCAACGTTGTCCATATTCTTGTTTTCATTCACTGCCTTCCCTCTCTACACCTTTGTTCTCTACCTTCCAACCTATAACCAATCTGTGTTTCTCAAAAATCTCATCATCTTTCCCTAGAAGGGTGGTTTTTTCCCATCCCTTTCTCTTCTCCTGTAGAGTTCTAACTATCCAGACCTCCTGCAGCCAGCAGTGCTCTTGTGGCCAAGAAGGCAATGCTGTCCTGGGGAGCATTAGGAGGGTCACTGACTGCCAGCGGGTTGAGGGAGGTGATCCTGTCCCTCTACTCAGCCCTAGAGAGGGGCATCTGGAGTGCTGTGTCCAGTTCCGGGCTCCTCAGGACAAGAGAGACATGGAGTTCCTGAAGCGGGGTCAGTGGAGGACAACAAAATATGATTAAAGGACTGTAACATCTCTCTTAGGAGGAAAGGCTGAGGGAGCTGGGGCTGTTCAGCCTCAAGAAGATACAGCTGAGAAGGGACCTCATCCCTGACTGTCAGTGTCTGCAGGGAGGGGTCAGAGCATGGACCAGGCTCTGCTCAGTGTGCCTAGAAATGGCACAGGAGGAATGGGCAGGAACTGATGCCCAGGAAGTTCCTGGACATGAGGAATAATTTCTTCCCTTGCAGTGTCTGAGCACTGAACAGATTGCCCAGAGAGGATGTGGGGTCTCCCTCATGGGAGATGTTCCAGCACTCTCTGGACACAATCCTGTGCCATGTGCTCTGGGATGACCCTGCTGGAGCAGAGATGTTTGACCAGATGACCCACTGCAGTTGTTTCCAACCTGACCCATTCTGTGGTTTTGTGATTGATTCTGTACTGAGATGGGGACCAACCTTGCCAGGCAGGAACACTTATCTCTGCTGCCAGCTTCTTCTGGAAGGACCCCATCCTCTCCTAAGCCAGGAAAGAAGTGAAAGGAAATGGCAATATTTAAAATTGTTCCTCTCTAAATGGTCACAAATAATTATGAAGGCTACAGCTACTGTGAGATGAGCTATTAAATGCCTTGAACAGGTTTCTGAAGTCTGTACTAGAATGAGATGAGTCACACTTGCACCAGCTGACTGCAAATGAGTGGGTGGGAGGGGAAGAGGCCCTGTACTTTGTTGGCAAGGTAGGAACAAAGATCTATCCACAGGCTTGGGATGTAGTCTGGGGTGAGTTAGGACTGACAGCTTGCAGCAGTAAGATGGAGGCAACAGAGTGCTTGTCTAAGAGGTAAAGCCTGAGCTTTTAAGTCAAATCAGACCTTGAAACCATTCTGTCTGAATGAAGGAAGTGGGAGATCAGCAGAGGATTGGTCAGGCTGTGAGGTGCCATGTAGGATTTAGACTCTACTTCTTGGTCTGACTGCTTGTATATAGCTCCTTGAAAACCAACATTAGGAAAAAGAATGTGCTGTGATTTGAGTCAAATCAGAAAACACATTCAATCTTCAGTGTTTAAGATCAATATGATGGAACATGGGCAGACAGTGACAGGACTATCTGTTACTAGGAGTATCAGTTTTAAACTAAGAGAGGAGAGATTACATGTTAGGAAGAAATTTTTCACTGTGAGCCACTGGAACAGGTTTCCCACAGAAACTGTGGATACCCCATCCCTGAAAGGGTTCAGGGCCAGGCTGGATGGGGTTCTGAGCAACCTGGCCTAGTAGAAGGTATCCCTGCCCATGACAGGGGGTAGAAACTAGATGGTCTTTACAGTCTCTTTCAACTCAAGCCAGTCTATGATTTCAATGAGTCTACAAAACTGTCTGCATCTGTGGCCTGTTACAGAGGCTCCAGATACAAAATTCAATTCTGGACCTGGGTTTATGCCAAAGATTTGGTGAAATTATGGCAGAGGTTTCTCATTCGCTGCCCTGATTTTGTAGAGGCCAGAGTTTGTTGTGTTTGATTTGCTGCAACTGTGCGGACTCGTGTGAGGACAATATCCTTACTGGTAAGACCGCTGAGTGTCCTTTCCCAGACTAAGCACCCTCAACTCCCTCAGCTGCTTCTCACCAGACTTGTGCTCCAGACCCTTCTCCAGCTCCGTTCCCTCCTCTGGACATGCTCCAGCCCCTCAAAGTCCTTCTCGTCATGAGGGGACTGACAATGAACGCAACGTTCAAGGTGTGGCCGCAACAGAGCCCAGCACAGGGGTACAGTCACTGCTTTGGTCCTGTTGGCCACACTAGGGCTGATACAAGCAAGTCAGTGCTGCTTATTTTGGAAAACTCACCCAGCCTAGACCAGGCATGGTGTTTTCTGCTCTCTCTGATGAGATAATGCAGGAGATAACTATTTTTGGCACATCTTACTTGAGTTTTTGAGACGTCATCTGGCCTTTTGAGGCGTGCAAATCAACTTGCTGCTTTCAGCATGGCATAGGCTAGACAAAATGGGATACAGCCTTGCAGGTGGATAGACGGGGTGGATGGAGAGTCTTGAGTCAGGTTTGACATGGTGCTAACAATGACTATAGGGAAAACGAAATTGTGGGCAACTCATGCCAGGAGGATGAAGACAGTATAAGAATGTGGTCTCCTTGCAGTAAGAAAAACAATAAACACTGACTGATCTAGTTAAAAAAATATTCTAGAGAGGTTAAAACAATTCAGCCAGACACATCATCAATAACTGATTATTTGCAGCTAAAATTAGACCAGGAACTGGCATTTTGTATCTTAATTAAAACAAAGCTATCTTTATCAATGAGCTACAACTTTGAGCAGACATTTCCTAGTGAATGTTAATCCCTCAGTCTCTTTTGATTAGTAGATGGGATTACATTAAAATTGATCCTCCTTCTGAGGTCCATTTGTGTGCTCTGTCTCAGTATTGAATTACATGGCTGGCCCTGTGCCAGGCACAGGTTCCCCATTGGGACAATGAAATCACAGCCACAGTGTTGCTCATTTGTGTTTTACAGTATACCATTTATTTATCACAAAAGGCTCAGGAGACTTTATGCCTTGGTGAGATATTATTTAGGCTTCAGATCTCTGTTAAACCTTATTACTCTCTTCAGTTCACTTTGCACAGAGATGGCTTTTGAAGATAGGAAAAGAAAGGCTAGGGAAGAAAAACAACGTCATAATTAAAATCTCTAGTGAGTTTTCTTCAGTTGTACATGCTGTTCTGAGGGAATTGTTGAGTTTCAACCTGTGAGAAAAGATCACTAGACAAAACATCACTGGTCAAGCTCAGTGTAACAGGTTTGGAAGCTTCAGTTTGGAACTGTGTGGATCTCATTAAAAGATGAGTCCCTCTGGTTCATAATTGACCTTCAGACAGCCAAACCCTGAAAGAGGCAGCTCATAAATTGTGCTGACCTGTTGCAATTGTTCTCTGAGAGTCCCTGTGAAGCTGGTGGGAGTTGAGTGGGACATGATCCTTACAAAATTCAGGAGCAGAGAACTGCTGGTTTTGTGTCTTTGTTTTCTGTTTCAATGTTCTTTCTTAGTAATTGAGAGTAATTAAAGCTATGAACAATTCTTCCCCAGGGGAATTAAAAAACTTCACAAAAAAAAATAACAGAGGAGAGCTGTTGACAGTCTGAAAAGCTGGACAGCTTTCCATTTAACTCCCTCCCACCTTTTCCATCTGTAGTCTTGTCATCAGCCAGCAAGCCGGCCAGGAGACGGTGATAGATAAATGGCGTGCAGTCCCCTAAAGTTCCAGATTACATCTTTCCTTTCCTCTCTTCCTTTTCTTCTCTTCTGTCCTTTAACAGTCAGCTTTTATAAAGGGTGCTGTGTTTCTTGGCTTGTGCTGTTGTGATCTGGAAGCTATTTTCCAGCATCTGACTGGTTCACTAGGGAGTTACATGAGTATTTTGTAAGAGTGTGAACTGATGCCTTAACTGAGCTAGTAAAGCGTCATTCTGAGCCTGCCAAGGCTCAACAGTGAAGTGGAAACACGTATATATGTACATATATATAATTTAGGCGGAAAATATAAAACATTATGGGATTCCATACAGTGTTGTAAACAATATTCTGTTCCACTTTGCTTATGTGATTTGGCATTTCTCACAGAACTAATGCTCTGTGATAGCACTAAGAAGGATGTGCCGTGCTTGAGTGGAAATAACGTGGGATGCGAGTGATTGATGTTGCTTGAAATGAGGAATATAAGAGACTCTGGATAGCAGACTAATTATGTAGCTTGTTTATTTTCCAAGGAAGGTCTCATTACTACAATTGGTGTCGAATGAAGAAGAGGGATCAGTTATTCACTGTCTTGGATCTGTTTATTCTTTCATCTGCAGGTCTTTGAATGCCTGGAGATGGGCTGGTAAGAGTTTCAGAGGAAAAGAGATGGACACAGTATACGGTTATATTTTGTAAATGTGTCACCTTGAATCCTCAAACCCACATTGAATTTTTTGTTTTTATTGTGATAGTCATACCCAGATAGATAGTTTATCATCTTTTATTGTGCTTCAGCCAATATTTCTCCTGCAACATCTCCAACTTTTCCAAGTACATGAAGTGCTACACAGCATTGTGTGCTTCTCAGAACTATACAAAAAATTGGGAGATGAGGCGTAGGTGCTAGAAGTTTATTTTTTTACTGTGATCTTTCCACTCAGGAAAAAGCAGCCTTAATTAGACCGGTTAAGAACTGATAGCAACCTTTATCAAGCGAAGTAGATGATGATAATTCTGTCTTGGAACTATAACACAAACATGAACATATGTGGCTTTAAAACAGTCTCCTGCCTTTGTAGTGCACTGAGACAAGAAACTTCCAGAGCAAATCTGAAAAAGAAACATAGGATACCTCCAGTAGTATATGACTGAGTAAAAAAAGAAAATAAACCTACTGATTGTTTTCTATACTTCAGATGTCTTTGTAATGTTGTGGGTAACTTTCATAACCCAGTTTCTTCTGTTTTATCTAGACATTTCCAATGTAAGGAATGCTGCTGTTTTCTGCAGAATCTGGGCCTTTCCACCCTATATCTCCAAAGGCACCATGGTGTCAGTTTGAGTTATGTTATTTTGAGACACTACCTTGTCTCACTTTGCTCAGGGTAGTCCATTTTATTGTGATAGCTGACCAAAAAATGAGGAATAGTGATTTTTTTTAATTTGCATTTCATAGTATTTCTTCAGTATTATATGACCAAATCTCTTTGGACAAAGGAATAATTCATTTAATTTAATTTAATTTTATTTTCCTAGTTGTTAGTGGCTTTCTCCCAACATGAAAGAGGCTTGTGCTAAGCAAACCAGTTCTATTTTTTACCTACCTAACTGAATGCAAGCTGGAAGTTTCTTCTTTATGCAGCAAGCTCCCTACTGTTTTATTGAGCCTTGGCTGTTATACTGAGTCTTGACTTTCCATCTCCCCAGGCTCCATGGCTGTGCTCGCCATGCTTGTGACACCAGAAGTG